>RPOG01002851.1:38310-79012 GCA_008086565.1 Thalassoma bifasciatum
TTTTAAAGGTAAAGGTCTGAGCAGGAGGCCAGTGTTGCTGCAGTTGTTAAAAAGTACCAGAAACAATTCACCTGTTTCCAGAGCGGATGACTCAGCTCTCTGGGTTTGCCCTGAATGTGATCCCATCATTAAAGCTGCCTGCCACTATTTACCTTTCAGCACTGCTCTGCTGTTTGCTCGCTCGCTCTGCTGTGTGTCAGCCGCTGTGAGAATGACATCCAAATTCAAAGTCACCCTCCCTCCCTCTCTTCCTCCCTCTCACCTGATTCTGTCGAGCGCTCGGTGGGTCTGGTTGCCGTCGCTCTGGCAGTTCCCGGCGTACTGTGACCGGCTGGTGGCCCCTTGGTCCCTCCGCAGAGCCATGGCCCCGTGGGTGAGCACCGAGACGCCTTTGGCAATGCGCCTGCAGGATTAGGGAGAGAACAAATGAGACGGAGACACTGGGACATATTCAAAAGTCTTTTCTGGCACCGCTGAGGTCCTGGGAAATCTGGGACAAAGGGAGGCAGAGGCTGTCTGGGAGGAAGACTGTGGCTGCATGGATAAGAGCACATAATGGAAAAGCAGGCAGGTTAAAGCTTAATAACCCTGAACATATGGATGAATGGACTCTTTACCTCAAGGCTACCCTGGGCGAAATTTTAAATAACTCTCATCTTTGCACTTCAAATTATGTGTGGCTTGAAGAAAATGGAAAGTAATCACACTGACTGAGACACTGCTGAATTGCCCAATTTCTAATAATTAGGTTTTTGTATTGGTTGTGTTGCACTTCATTGCACAGGGGGCAGTGAATCAAGACTTAAAGCAATAACCAAAGTGTCTCCTTATCATCTCTAAATTGGATTATGAGTATGTGACAGTTTTACTGTTTGCTTTACTGTGGTTTAAACGAAATAAAGTTAAAAAACGTGAGTGTGCTCTCAGAAATCATCGCTGTATAATAACTGTAGAAATAACCAATGATGGCGTTGCTAATCTCATTTTAAATTGTGGGTTATGAATATGCAAATATATCAAAGTGAGACTATTTCAAGATCATTTAACATGTCCTCACAGGGACTTAAAATAGGCAACATAACACTGGATTAAAACCTGAACCCTATTTTCTTGCTTGTGTTGCTTGTGTTGTGTTGCTTTGGACAAAATTGTATGCTAAATAAAATTGTAGAATTGCAGATTATCTTCAGTTTATGCAAAATAAATCTTAACTGGAAGTTTATATAAATATTTAGTGGTGCCACAAAACCTTGTCTATTTCCTGAAAACATCACAGCTTGCAGTATTTTGGGATTCAGGTGTAAAATAACACCAACCAATGCTCCTCTCTGCCATCATGCAGTGAGCAGCGCACTGCTGAGTGTCTTCACACAGGAATTGATCAAAACAAATGCCAATGCTGGTATCAATAAATTGATATTTAAGATAGATCTGCTCACCTTTAGTGCACAAGGTTTGGAATCAACATTATCACAAATGGCCTAGCTCCTGTTTTAGCCTTAAGCTCGTGTTTAAGCCTTTAGAGCACCGTTTTTTAGCCTTTAGCCTCATTTTTTAGCCTTTAAGTCATGTCTTTTCCTTTAGCACTTGTGTTAACCTTTGGATTGTGTTGTAGCCTTTAGTCTGTATTAAAGGCTTTAGGCCTTGTTTGAGCCTTTAGCTCATGTTTTAACCTTTAGATTGTGTTTCAGCCTCATTTTGAGCCTTTAGCTCGTATTTTAGCCTTTTTTTTAGCATTGAAGCCATGTCTTGTCTTTTAGCTCATGTTTTAGCCTTTAGTCTGTGCTCTATCACTCTCCAGCTTAGCTTTCTTCTGCTCTTCTGTCCCTTTTTTGTCACAGTCTAGCTCCAGTATCCACCATAACTACAAAATAAATCCAAGAAATTGTCTTAAGTAGAGAAAAAAATAGCATTTAGAAATAACTTGTTTGAACTCTGGTTATCTTGTTTTAAGTTGTGGATGATGATCAACATAGAAGTGAGACTGTTTCGAGATCACTTAGAAAGTCCTCACAGTCCCTTTAAGATTTCCATCTTCCATTAATATCTTATTATTCCTGCCTCCTGTAGAATTTCACTCATCAAACTCAGAGCAGCAACATCACAACAGTCAAAGTGACGCTGGTTGTGTAACAGTGAACTTCCTGACGCCGTGACCATGAATCGATTCACCGTGAGCAGAACAGGAAATCTGTGGCACTTTAAATCATGGGCAGAGCACTTCTTGAACTCTTCAACTCTCCTCACTTCATGCTCATCCCTCTCCAGCTTGTTAGAGGTTGCTGGGAGAAGACTTCCTTCAAATGTTTTATGCGGTTCGGATCATTAGACGTGTTTCCTGGCGGGCGTGAGGACTCACTTCATCCTGTTGGTCTTAAATATTTAGTTTGCACAGTAAAAAGTTAGCGACATGCACAATCGGATGCAGTTAGGAATAAAAGCCGACTTTACAGCAGCAGTAAAGCAGCGCTTCACTTTCTGCAGATCAAAGAGATATCTTTATTAAAGCGTCTCGAGACCGACGGAGAGAGCCTCTGATGCATTTTGTTTATCAGAACAGAAGCTGCTCGATGCATGAATTCATTTAGAAACAAGATGTTCAGCTGAAGTCATGCTCCGAATATTTTAAACCTCCAGTTGCTTTTATTTGTGATTCAGCATCAATAACTCATTAACCACCTGACTGGAAACAGCCAATCAGATCTAAGCAGGTGTCTCTATTTTCCTTACTGCCTCCTGTTACAGTTCCTACTAAAGCTCACAGTTTATCCTATAGTTAGTGTTTCTCACAGTCAATAACACCAGACTAACACTGATGAATCCTGAGCCCACATGAACGCCACAAATACCAAAGTGGTAGGTGGTGAAACCAGCGTGAGACAAAAGCACAACTTTGTGCATTGACTTTGTTTATCATTACATAACTGTACATTTTTTCAACCTTATATAAAGGATTTATTTTATCTTCCTCTCATAAGACACTGCATTGAAGGTGCAGCGCGTAGAACTTGGTAGCATTTTGTTGAACAGAAACTGGAAATGGTATAATGTTTATAAATGTGCATGAGGTATGTTAAAATAAGTGTGTTATAATAAGTGGATTGCAGCGACTCCTTTTGCCAGAGAACTAGCATTAACGCAGATCAGATCTTCTTTATGGCACTACTTTTCTCTGACAATTTTTGACCGGATACAATGCAACGAGGTCATATACTTATCAACAGTTAAGTATCCCACTTGTTTGAAACTTACTATCAACCAAACTTTGTCAGTTTGTGTTGTAATTTAGTACTCGGCTACATTTAGCACTACTCACAGCCCAGTGCTCTGAGACATGTCTGTAACGTTAGTGAATCCCGGTTGTGTCCTACCACACTGCAAAAACTGAAATCTAAGCAAGTCATTATGTCTTATTTTCTGTAAAATTTGTCTAACTATTCTTGATTTGAGCCACATTGACTAGACAGGGTCATAAAAATGTCTCATTTCAAGTTTTTTAAAGACAAAAATGAGGTGTAAATGGCTTGCAACAAGTAAAAAAAATCTGCCAATGGGATAAGATAAAAGATTCTTGTTTTAAGACATCTTTCTAAGTTCAAGAAACTTCCCGGGCAAATTCGTCTTATCCCGTTGGCAGATTTTTTTGACTTGTTACGAGCAATTTACACCTCATTTTTGTCTTAAAACACTTGTACTAAGACATCTTTATGACCTGGTCTGGTGAATGTGACTCAAATTAAGAAGAATAAGACAATTTTTGCAACAAATAAGACATAATGACTTGCTTTGATTTCCCTTTTCAGTGCTCATCTACCAACTCCAACCTCACCAAGCAGAGCAAACATCACCTGGCTCTTGATTTAATAGATGGCCTCTCAGCTCATACAGCTCTAGAGTATGCTATTACTACAAACAAAATTCAGGAACTACTTTTCTTCAAACAAAGTACAAGACTTATGTCTCTCTGGTCAATTTTGATGGCTAGCAAAGTGTCATCAACGAGACTTTTGGTTGAAGTCCCATAAATTGCTTCATGTTCTCCTGGGAAAGCCCAATCAAACAGATACTGAACAAAATCATTTGGAAATAACCATTTTTGGCTGGATCAAGAGTTGGGTAGAGTTATGACATTAATGAATCCTGGTTGTGTCCTATCAGTGCTCATCTACCAACTCCAACCTCACCAAGCAGAGCTATCTATCACATCCATAAGCTATGAAATGTTTGTTACAGAGATGAATATATCATAATATGCTCAAATCAATGTGAAAAAGCAGGAAATGTAGCAGAATCAGAAACAGGCGATCATACGAATGACAGTGCCCTCGTGTGTTTGGGAGGAGTACAGCAGAGCTTTGCAGATATGAATGCGTTTAAATGCATTGACTACAACAGAACTTGGTGAAAGCAGAACTGCGAATCAGGCTTAATCAAATAGGATTAAAAAAATAACTTATATGAGCACACAGGTGTTCTGATTTTATAGCAGTCTGATAGATTAAATATCTTAGGTTCTTCCGGTTTTCCGTTATTTCAAGAATTGAGCCTTAGCTTTAGTTTTATTCATCAACCTGTTTCCAAACTCAAACTAAACCTTGACATTTCCCAGAATCTGCAGATGTGAGCTAACAGTTGCTGTAGCAGCCACAGTCAGGTTGAAGCTGCAGAAATCCTCAGAGTGCTGAACAGACTGAGGCGGTTTTCTCTTTGACTTTAACTTCTTTACACAGCTGCGCTCTCTTATAACAGTCCTGCTTTTGCTCTGCTGTAAAAATAATAGCTTCTCTGACTGAATCAAGCTGCAGTCAAACCTTCAGATACTCTGAAATAAAACATCAGGTTCAGCTTCAAACATCCAGGATTGTGAACTCGTGTGCTGTTCAGCGTGTTCTTGTTTCGTGTTAAACGTGCAGCGCAGAGCGTGATGATTACTGGTGTTTAAATCTACGCAGCTCCGTACTGAAGCTTCTCTCAGCTGAGGAGAGAATTTACATGTATTAAACCAGCTCTGCAGCCTCGTATCTTCGAGCTGCTGAAACCAAACTGGTAGTTTCAAAAAAACATGAGGATGAGGGAGAGAATAAACCCGCTCTCTTTCATCCCTGATAGAACAAACACTCCTCACACCTCCCTGTTCTTCACCGAGGTAAAATTTTACAACCACCTGCTTCGTCTGTGATGTATCCCCTGCTGCAGGCCTGACCTGATTTCACCACAGGGATCATTAAATTCTCCTCTAATCTAATCCATACGGACTAACCAAGTGAATCCAGGTGAAAGGTGGATGCCTTTATTGATTTTAACCATTAAATCCAGCTCAGTCATGAAAGGGAGCAGAAAGAAGCAGGTAAGAAAGGATTTTTTACTTCATGGAAATGTATGTATTTCACTGCAACAGAAGTTCAGGATCGTTTGTGATCCATGTGTATTTTTTTTTTTATTTCTATAAGATGGTGAAGAAGGGTTTACATCCCCATGCAGACAACAAACTCAATTAAAGCCGCAAGCAGCGGTGAGCCGGCCCTCACCATTGTAACATGTCGCTATGGCAGCATGTGACATATATATTGATATTTACATAAACTAAGGCAGCAGAGCATGTATGTGCATTTTTGTCCAGATCTTACATTGTACATAAGAATTATCGAGGCTGAAAAATCGTCAACTTTAGCCTCCTCTCCTGGCCACGCCTATTAAGATACAAAAAAATCCTTTGATGAATTTTCATGGTCAATGTGCCTACTATACACATATCCGATTTGAAGATGATCCGATAAAATACGTACGGAGACTTTGTTCAAGTACATACCCAGCAAGTCAAGTGTTCACATATCCGATTTTAACCCTTTGGTGCATAGTGGTCATTACAGTGGACACCTATTCAAAACTTATTTACTCCTAAATTCAATGGTTCATGTGGTGGAAATTCATATTAGCCTGTGTCAGGATATTTTATTCTTCTTAGCACCTGAGAAAATGTTTTCAATTCTTTTTCCAAACAAATATATTTAAAAAAAAAAGTTATAGACAAACATTTGAGGGTAAAACAGCATAATAACTAGACATTTTTCACTGTTAAAATGGATGACAGAGAGTCAAAATGTTTCGCAAAGCATTAAAAAAAGATTATTCATGAAATTACCAAAAAAGAAAGGAAAGGAAGTCAAACAAAAAATAGTTATTTTTACATTGATTTCACTCTTTTTTTATGTTGAATGTTCTGTTACAAGTGTTTGAAGAAAAAAAATTGAAAACTTTTTTTCATGCCTTAACAATATTATAATAATAAACTTTATTTATTATTAAGACAAATAAAAACACTCAAAGGAAAAATCCAGACACTGGCTTTAATAATTCATGCATCAGAGGGTTAAGATGATCCACAAAAAAAAAGTGGGACTACTCCGTTCAAATACATTCTCTATAAATTGTCAAAATCCCACTTTTAGCTGAATTTCCGAATTTTCTCTACAGAATTTCACGCTCCTCAAAAGTGACTGGAGGGGCTGCAGTTTTCAGTCAATAGAGGGCGCTGCAGAGCACAAATTTTTGTGAAACTAATGGATTCATAAATTTTTCACCATGTCGTTTGAGGTTGAAGTGGCAATAAAAAAGATCTGTTAGGTTTCAAGAGGGTCTTTGCCGACCCTACGGTTGACGGCTTGGGCCCTAAAAACAAACAAACATCTAATTTTTTGGGGTTTGATGCATTTTTGGAAAACAGGAAATAAAAATCTGGCTGAATGGGTTCACTTGAAGATAGAAGGCTTAAAGTTGCAGAATGAGAAGGTTTTTTTCTCTGTGTTTTTTGTGTAGTCAGGTGAAGTGTTGTTGTTAAATGATGCCTAAATGTTTTGGTGGCATGAAGCTTGTTAGCCTGCAAAAACCCATTAATCAGCTGCATCATTGCTTTAGCCACAGGGTTCCAAGCATGTGAAAAAAGTAGTAGCGAGTATTTCAACTCATCATTTAATAAACACGAGTTTTATTTCTTAAAATGTCAGCAAAAGCCTCAGGAGCCAACAGAAGACAAACGCTGCTCTGTAAACGTGAGAGTCATCATCATCACTACAATCCAGGTCTTTAGTTATTTAAATTTAACTTCGTACCTGCGCGGCTCGTCCCTCCAGCCCTGCGGCCGGATGGCGAACAAGGCCTTTGGCAGCCCCTCCAGGCCCAAACCGGACAGGGCGGGTCCCACGGCGAACCACATGTGACTGGGCCCGGCCTGACCCGCTGCCCAGGCCGCACGGAAAACAAGCTCCGCCTCCTCCAGGGAGCAGTAGAGCAGACGCACCTGGAGGAAGAGAGGAAAGGAAAGTGAACGAGGATGTGGTGAAACTTATGAGAAGCAGGGCAGCGGAGAAGAGATGGATGCTGATGAGGGTGCAAAAAAAAAAAAAAAGAAGGAAAAACCCATGATTAAAAAAGGGGATGACAAACGAAAAACAAGAAACAAGCAGGAAAGCGACGTCTGCATTATAATCCGGCGTGTTCTTCGAGCTCAGCCTCATAATAAGCTTTCATGTTTCCTTTACAGTTATGGCTCTTTATTCATTTCTACGTCACTTTTGCATTAAAGCTGCTCCTGTTGGTTATTCTTTAAACACGCTGAGCTGCACTTGAAAAATGGAACCTCTTGGTCGGCTTGTATTTCTCCTTCATACATTATTAAAGAGAGGGGAATTGAATGAAGGAGGGAGGGGGCAAGATTAAAAAGACAAAGTGAGAGTAAAAAAAACCACCAAACTAGAGCAGGCTGAAGCTGGAGAGTGTGTGTGTGTGTGAGGGTGTATGAGTGTGTGTGGTTTACAGTGAGGGTCCTTCACATGATTACTCACAGGAAGCTCTTGAAGAATAAATTGTGGCAGAGTTTTGTAGGACAATTTTGGAGGCTATGAAACTGAAATTAGTAAAAAAAAAAAAAAAAAAAGCTGCAGTGTCGGCTCTACAAACAGAAACATGAGCTCGGTGGATGCAGTTTTTTCTTAATCGAAACTCAGATTTCTAAAGGAATCAACCGCCAGCCAATGCAGGACTCAGTTTCAGTGACATCACTCATTGGTTTCTGGCATGACTGGCATGAACCGATATGCATCACCATATCACCATAGAAACGACTAACAGTAAAAGTGCCTGGACATCAAAATAAAGCTGTTATTTACAGGATGTCAAATCCAAATGAATGACTCTTAGCCTTGACTTCCCAGCAGTGAACTGTAATCTTTGGACTCAACCATTATTATTTTCTGTAGTAAAGTAGAGTGTACTTACAGCCGAGGCTAATATGACCTTTTCTAATGGGCTGGAAGTGGATCACAGCCCTTTAAATGGCAGCATTTGTGAGTACTCTTTCAGCAGTTATTTAGTTTTCCTACTAATATATGTATGATCTGCTTCAGGGGCCGTTTACATGACTCTGGTTTTAGGATGAACGAACAGGTATTGTTGTGTTTCGGTCTTGTTTTTGCACAGAAAATGGCATTTCAACAGACTTAAAATGAAAACTTTGGATAGATAAGGTACTTTTCATCTCATTTCATAGTGAAAATTTTCTCAAACACTGTTTCACTGTTGCTGTCCAAATGGCAAACCGGAGTTTTTAGTGGAACCACTGATATTTTACGTTTATTTGAACAGGTTATAAGAAACCAAAGTAAATCCATTATACAATATGCTTTGTCAGAAAACAATTCAAAAGATAGCTCTTTAGCAACATAAGAAATTATACCTTGTTTGAAAGGATGAAGGATGAAGTTGATAAAACTTATGGAGCCCAGAAAAATGTGCAAAAAAAATATTGCACATTGTGTTTGAACATACTTGATGATTTGCCGGTTTTCATTTTCTAGCTGCAATTGTATATTTTTCTGACATCACACACCATTTTGTGCATGCTCATGGGGCGTTCTTGGTGGGCGCTTTGGTTTTTTATCCCTGATCATGATTATACACTGCAAAAACTAAAATCTAAGCAAGTTATTATGTCTTACTTTTGGTAAAAATTGTCTTATGTTTCTTGATTTGAGTCATATTCACCAGACCAGGTCATAAAATTGCCTTATTTCAAGTTATCCAAGTAAAAAATGAGGTCTTAAATGCTTGTAACAAGTTTAAAAATCTGCCAATAGAATAAGATAAATTGTTTGAATAAACGTAAAATATCAGTGGTTCCACTGAAAACTCCGGCTTGCCGTTTGGACAGCAACAGTGAAACAGTGTTTGAGAAAATGTCCACTCTGAAATGAGATTAAAAATACCTTATTTATCCAAAGTTTTCATTTTAAGTCTGTTGAAATGTAAAGTTTTTGAAATTAGAAAGATGTCTTAATACAAGAAACTTTTTTCTTATCCCATTGGCAGATGTTTTTTGACTCATTACAAGCAATTCAGACCTCATTTTTGTTTTTAAATAACTTGAAATAAGAGAGGGTCATAAAAATGTCTCATTTCAAGTTTTTTAAAGACAAAAATGAGGCATCAATTGCTTGTAACAAGTAAAAAAAATATCTGCCGATGGGATAAGATAAAAGATTCTTGTTTTAAGACATCTTTCTAATTCCGAGAAACTTCCCGAGGGAATTCGTCTTATCCCATTGGCAGATTTTTTTGACTCGTTACAAGCAATTTACACCTAATTTTTGTCTTGAAAAACATGAACTAAGACATTTTTATGACCTGGTCTGGTGAATGTGGCTCAAATTAAGAACAATAAGACAATTTGTACTACAAATAAGACATAATGACTTGCTTAGATTTCCGTTTTTGCAGTGTTGGCGTCCACTGTAGCACCTAGACGGTCAGGGAGCTCCTAGAATAACGTACTGGATGCAAATGCTGAATTATTCTGAGCGGGTGAGTGAGGGGCTTGACAAACACACGGTCTGATAGCGGCGAGCGTCTGGTGTGTGGATCCAGTCACATGCTCCTGATGACTCGATGGCTCCCACTCGTGCGGCTGCAGATGGAATCACGGTCGACATGAGGTCCGAGATAACGCTCTATCGCTGTCAACCACCTCCTTTGAGTTGAGCTACACGGCTATATTTAGACCCCTTCACATGTTCCAGTTCTCCAGCTTTTTTCATTTGTCATGTATGAAATAAAGAGGATCCAGTCTGTCAGAGTCTCCTCTCATCCTCCTGGAAGCAGAAAGAACCCAGCGTCCAGCTCTCTGCCATCCTTCACAAAGACGAGTAATTCGTTATAATTCGGCGCCATCAATCACTTTGTTAGTGCAGGTGTCTCATTTCTCAAAGCCTGGACATCTCATTTTGGAAGAAAACATTTCATTTAGATCCCAGTGGGTCTCCATATTTTATCAAGACAGAGCTTAATCTCATCAGCATCTCGCTCCAAAATGAAAAATCTTTTCTTTTTTTTTTCAGTAAGGGTAAATATTTATTCAAAGATGCTTCAAAGAGGCTTTAATTTCTTTTCGTGCTACATTTGTACCTCAGTATGTTTTATGTTGTTCAGTGGAAAGATAATTACATTTCCAAATGGAGCACTCTTACTTTTACCCTTGAGCTGTAGGGGAAAAAAGCAGCTTTCCTCGATGTGTTAATGTTTGAATCTGGAGTTTTAAACGATCAAAGATCCGCTTTTTACTTTTCAGAGTTCTGAGATAATGGATGTAAAATATGGCAATGTCACACAAAAGGCAAACATTCTCTATAAAATAACTTAAAACTGCCAAACTCTTGCATCATTTATAGATGTAGTTCACTCAGCAGGTCAAAATAAGACAAACTAGGAACCACTGGCATGTACAAACATTTTGAAGAGTCATTTTAACATCTATGGTAATTACACAAGAAAATGTTGATGACACAGTCGACGAACCATTAAATCCCATCATTTACAGACAAATATTTAGAAGAGGAGTTGAAAATTATCAAACTTACTCTAAGGTCCCCACCAAAAAGGCTGTGACCTCACATGGTTTGAGTCATGTGACTTTTTTTCATTATCTAACACAGTTGACACAGATTTCTCAGACACATATAAAGTGAATGATTTAATGGGTATTAAATATTGAAATAGTTTTTTTAAACAGCTTTTTCCATTTTTTTAATGATCACTTTCAACAAATAAAGCTGAAAATAATAGAAAAAACAGGTATTCTAGTATTAACTTTGAAGGGAAAACTTGACATTTAAGAAACTGGACAGCCCCAACACCACATTATGAAAGAAAAGGGCCATTGTGGAAAAGGTGATTATGAAATAAAAATTGACTCTGTAATAAAACGCTTTTTTTTTTCTTTTTTCTTTCTTTTTTTTTAAATTCTATAAAAGCTTGGAAAATAAATAAAAAGTCATTATTTTAAAAAAGTTTGAAATTGCTAAAATAATTATGATGAAATATATAAAACATATTTCATAATAACTTTGCCTTGTTTCACAATTGAATGGCCATATCATATATTTGTCTATTATTTATCAAAAAGGTATTTATTTCAAAATGTTGTGTTTATTTCTTTACTTATGACTCTTTTTGGGTTCCGTACAAAACTGCAAATTCAAATACACAATTTGCCTTTTTTGCTTAATAAATTATGGAGGGTATTAAAAGGAACCCTGACTGTAAGGACTAATAGGCATGAATATGCTCAAACAAGCATTTGTTGTTATAAGACAAAACAAATTGGTTTTTCTTTGAAAAAAAAAAATCAGTTTAAAACACAGTTTCTATCCTTCGGGCGCAGCCATTGTTTTACTGCCGCAATGCATTCTGGGTTGATGATTGGTTGCTTGGTGCCGAGCATCTGGATTTGGCCGTTTCCTCACTACTAGTCGCCGTACGTCACTAGGTTTCAGGAGGGAAGAAAAGAGGGAAGTTGTGGGAAATCGCTTGTGGGCGTAAACAACTTCCCATGGAGCCGCGGCTATGTTCTGGCCACTTCTTCCCAGAAGCATTTGCTGCATTTAGCCGGCCCATGCTGATGAAAGAGCTGACAGGTGTGGGTCATTATAAACGGAGACTAAAGCCAAATGCTGTGCCGACTATTTTCCATCACAAACCCACAAAACTTCCTGAACTTCCTTGATAAGTTTATCCCATGGACATGAAATGTACCATTAATTATGGAACCACTCATGTTTAGAGTCCCAATGGGCACTTAGGTGTGTTTTTGCTTCCAAAATGACAGTTTATCATTTTTCTAAGCAGCAAAAGGTTAGATCTGTGTGGTTCACCAACCAGGAGGGCACCTATGCATGTGTTTTGGCTCCCAGGAGAGCAGTTTATCATTTTTAAAACACTCTAAGGGGCAGATACATGTGGCTTGCCAACCAGTAGGGCACTTGGGAATGCATTTTGGCGCCTAAGAAGGCACTTAAGAAAGCTTTTGGCATCTGAGAGGTCGACCAAGAGGGCACTTTGGCATGTTTACTTAAGTTTTCAGTCATCACCCAACATCCGGTCAATTTTCAGAATAAATTCATCACATCATACCTTTTCATATTTCACCTCTATAACAACAAAGCCTAAAGTAAACAGAGGAAGAAGAGTTCACAAACAAGGAGAGGCTTCTCATTGTAGCATGAAAACACTGATTTATCAGTTAATCTACGATCACATGGCTCTGGAAACAAAGCTAGTGGGTGTTGATTATCGAGGCGTCATGGTGGTGGATGTAGGTTTCAATAAACCCTGATAGATAAAACATTTAACATAAGGAAGGAGAGTGACACCTGGAACTTTATTCCAAACCACATGAATATTAAAACCGTGTCTGGTCGACTAAATGTGCAAACAGGTAAATATTTGTCAAGTTTACGGTTCGCGCTGCTGCCAGAATATTAAAAAAAAAACTATCTCTGCTGCTCTGACTGTACAAAGAAGCGACAGAATAGAAGTGCACATTTTTTATTTGCTGGATTTTTCATGCATTTACTCTCCTGTAATGACAAACGTAAGTGATTCAGACGTGTGGAGAGAAACCAGCCCGCCTGCTCTCCTGCTCACCCGTCACAACACTGATGCGAATCATCAGCTGATGCCCGTGCTATGCTAATAGGTGGAGGCAAGCTTTGAAGTGAAATAAATGGCTCGTGCAGCAGTGCAGCCTCCCCGGTGCCTCTGATGTTATGCATAAAAGACATGTAGGATGAATAATTCTGCATTAGCCGCGACAGGAAGTTGTCGGGTCAGCGAGGCGTATTTACGCTGTTTAACGCGAGCGGCTCTTCAAGGCCACTGGAGGCTAATTTTAATTCCAGGTGTAAATGAATTACAGATTGTTCACATCCAGATAGAGCTCATGAGATATGTGCCAGAGGAGCAGAGTTAGGGAGAGCGGTGAAGAAAAAGCACAGCGGGAAACTGCTCTCTCTGTCTGCATTACGCTCACATCACAGCACACACCGAGCTAATTTAATCAATGTGTGTGTGTGTGTTTTAGCATACACTCAGCACACACAGCTTGTCCAATTCACAAATAGCGGAGCACAAACCTTCATCACAATGCTTCTATAGACGCACAAAAAGACAGACGCTTTGGTTTAAGCATCAAAAGCTCCAGCGCCATGGGAGGATTATGCAGAAATTGGCATTCAACAACGTTAGCAGTGTTTTAAAATGGAACAGGGGTGTAAACAACACGGCACAACAATGAATAAACGCAGGATCATCATAAAAATTTCACTTTACAGAGGGAGACACTGGCAGCAGCTCTGCTCTCCTGAAACCTGATGAAGCAACAGAAGGAGGATCAGAGGGCGGATTACTGACATGTACAGAATTATGAGGCAGGGCATCCAGGGCTCTGCTGGACGGAGATCAGGACACCAGGTTACACCTTTGATCAATGATCCTTTACAGCCGCTAACCCTGTCACTGCTCCACTGGTTTCTTTCTTTTGACCCCCCCGCAGACCAGGAACACTCCGGACGTTTGTTCCTTATCAGAAATCAGTTTTCCTGTTTCCAACACATCAACTTACAGGAGAAAATTCTCAACTGGGATCAAACATTTTCAACCACCTGATCACACAGTTCAACCAGGATCAATCTGCCCAAGAAGCTTCGGGACATTTCATCTCCGCCGATAAAGAGTTTGGGATAGAAATTGGTTTCTGGAAGCTTCATGTGTGTCAATAAACACTGAAGATAAAAGAGTAGGAAAGGGGAGAAGAGGAGAAAATATGAGAGAAGAAGAGGAAATGTGAGAGAAAAGAAGAGAAGAAAGTGTTAGAGAAGAGGAGAAAATATTGGAGAAAAAGGGGGAGGAAGAGGAGAAAATGTGTAAGAAAAAGGAGAAAATAGAGAAGAGAGAAAAAGGGAAAAAATTGTAAAAGGGGAGGAGAACATTACAGAAGAGGAAAAAATGGGAGAAGAGAGGAGAAGAGATGAGGAGAGGAGAGGAGAGGAGAGAAGAGAAGATGGAAGAAGTAAAGAGAAGAGAAAATATGAGATAAGAGAAGAGAAGAGGAGAGAAGAGAAGAGAAGCGAAGAGAAGAGAAGAGAAGAGAGGAGAAGAGAAGCGAAGAGAAGAGAAGAGAAGAGAAGAGAAGTCAAGAGAAGAGAAGATGGAAAAAGTAAAGAGAAAAGATAATATGAGAGAAGAGAAGAGGAGAGAAGAGAAGAGGAGAGGAGAGGAGAGAAGAGAAAAGAAGAGAAGAGGAGATTGAAGAAGTAGAAAGAAGAGAAAATATGAGATAACAGAAGAGAAGAGGAGAGGAGAGGAGAGAAGAGAAGAGAAGAGAAGAGAAGAGAAGCGAAGAGAAGAGAAGAGAAGAGAAGTCAAGAGAAGAGAAGATGGAAAAAGTAAAGAGAAAAGAAAATATGAGATAAGAGAAGAGAAGAGGAGAGAAGAGGAGAGAAGAGAAGAGGAGAGAAGAGAAGAGAAGAGAAGAGAAGAGAAGAGAAGAGAAGAGAAGAGAAGAGAAGAGAAGAGAAGCGAAGAGAAGAGAAGAGAAGAGAAGAGAAGCCAAGAGAAGAGAGGATGGAAAAAGTAAAGAGAAAAGAAAATATGAGATAAGAGAAGAGAAGAGGAGAGGAGAGGAGAGGAGAGGAGAGGAGAGAACATGAGAGAAGAGAAAAGAAAAGAAAAGAAGAGAAGAAAAGAATAGAGAAGAGAAGAGAAAAGAGGAGAAGAAAAGAAAAGAAAAGAGAGGAGAAGACAAGACAAGAAAATATAAGAGAAGAGAATAAAATGTGAGAGCAGATGAGGAGAAAATGTGAGGGAAGAGAGGAGAAAAAATGAAAGAGGAGAAGAGAAGAGAAGAGGAGAGACCATTTACTTTGGAAGAGGAGAAGACAAAACTGAGGAAAAGAGGATGAGAAGAGAGAAGATGATGAGGAAAAAGGGGAACAGAAGAGAAAAAGAGAAAGTAGAACAGTGGAGGAAAGATGAGAAGACGAGAAAATTGTCAAAACAGAGAAGAGGAGACAGAGATAGACAGGAAAAAGGGAAAGTAGAAAAGAAGAGAAGAAAAAGGGGAAAAGGAAAGTATTGGAGAAAGGGAAGAGAGAAGAGAAGTGAAAAGATTTTCTGATTTCAGCGGTGAAACCACATCACTGCACGACCGAATAAAATTCAAGAAAAACAAGAGTACAACAAGAAAACATCAATCAAAGAATAATCATAAACCTTCCATCGCTTCCTAGAGAGTAAAGAACAACAACATGAGGAGAGAAATATCAACAGAAGAAAGGAAGTTCAGTAATCTCTGTATCAGAATTCACCTGATCATGACTCTAATTTACATAAACACCTGTTCACTATACACGATCCCTCACATATGTATCTGCAATATGTTTATACACACATATAAACACACATATATATCAGCATCCAGAGCTCAGCTCATTCATTCTTCAGTTTTCAGTCTTTCATGTTACTTTCATTACATTTCATCATGTTCACTCTGACCTCATGCTATCTGTCCATTCTTCCACCCCCTCTCTGTCTCTCTCTCTCTCCCTCACTTCCACAGACTTCATTTTGACAAAGGTCATTTACAATGTGGAAATGAGAGAAAGGTATGAAAGGAATGAAAGGGGGTACAGTGTGAGAGACGTGAGGGGCTTATTGTGTGAACGTACAAAGACGAAGGCTGCAGAGGAAGAAGAGAGAAAAAAAGATGCAGTGGTTCCCGGGAACTCCTTCACATGTGTTCAAAGGCAGAGAGTCTGTCCATCCTGATGTTTTCTGTCCTTTTTCTTCTGAACAATATGTTTCTCTGCAGCTCTTAAGGGTTTACATTTACAGCATGCAAACACACCAGGATGGTGAAATAAAACTAAACGTGATCATAGACTCTGCTGCAACAACACCTCAACATCAGACTCTGATTCATCAGATAAAATGAATCAGTGAGTGATTCAGTTCAGGATCGCAACAGTTAAACTCTTCAGCGACACGTCAAACATCCAGTGTGTGTGTGTGTGTGTTTCTGTGAGTGTGTGAGTGGTCCCCTGGGACGTCAGAGTAAATGAATAGCGCGTCCTCACTCAACCTCTTCTAAATAAGTCTCTAACTGTAGAGGCTGATTTGATAGCGTCACATGAAACAGTGTTAAAATTCACAGAGAAGTGGGTTATTAAATCAGAACTGCAGGTGCAAATATATTGATCTGACAAAGTTGATTAACTCAGAGTCCAGTTTTAAGAATCCAACAGCAGATTTTACCCGACAAAGATCCAGAGAAAACTAAAAATATACAGCTTATAGTTTTCACTTTTATACATATGGATTCGTTCTGTTGCATCTTGTTTAGATGCCAGTTAATAAAGTGTAATATAAAGTCAGATTTCACAGATGAGAGTGAGATAATACTCAGGTCTAAAACTATAAAGCCCATGAAGAAGTGCTAAAAACTGCAGTTCCTCAAGTGTCCACTAGAGGCTGGCTCCAGAAACACCAGAAACCACATACACACCCATTCAAAAAAAGGGGAATCTTTAAGAGCCTGGAAAGCAGTTGGAGCTTGAATATCACATTTTTGTATTGGTGCACACTTTACAAGGGGATTTATTTTCATAATATGTTACTTTCAAAATCATGAGTCATGAGTTTTACCAATATAAGGGTACATCGTACTGCATATATTTTCATACATTTAGGCCTGTTATTGACGCAAACTCTGCAGTTTTAAGTTTACAAAAATCATCTTTTCTGAAAACTTCCACCAAAGCAAAGATGTGAAAACTCTGTAATTATGGATGTGCCAGGATAGCTTGTGGCAAAAAAAAAAAACACGATGTCATGTATATGTTTGTTTTTGTTTGTTCATGCCATGGGTGTGTTAGTTTTATCATTAATTCAAACACTTCTTTCTTGCTTATTTCCTCAAGTGCATCTTATTCCACACGTTGAAGAGCAAACTTCTGTATTGATCCAAACAAAAGATCCCGGCACCATGTTTAAATCTCTAGCAGAAGAGACAGAATAACGGGGATTTTACAGGTTTTACGTCTAAAAACACTGCCACCTATGGGTCTGGCATGTTTTCAGATGCACACATTGACGGGTCACACATGGATTCTTTCCCACCGCCATCAGGCCCCTAAATAACCAATAATAGGGTCACAACTAGAGACGACCTTATACTACATTTGCACATTTTATGCACACTTCAACTTCCATGTTTACTCTTCCTTCCATACATTGGAATTTGTATATATTTCATTATTATTATAATTCTATTTTCCTGCTGCACTATTTAGTTCTTTGTTTATTTTGTAGCTAGTAATACCTCTTTTTTGTCTCTCTTGGCTATGTTTTAAAAATATTTATTATACTGTCAACACATTTGGTGGACAGCAACGAAAGAATTTCATTGTGCAGGGAAACATGTTTCTTTACTGTGCACACGACAATAAACTCTTTGAATCTTGAATCTTGATGATTTCTTTTTCACAAACAATGACGCGTGGACAAAATTATTTTTAAACAGGAAGGGGAGACTAGTTTTGAAAATGCATGTGTATGAGGCCCGCCTCTTTGCTTCATGCTTACTTAAAGTGCAGTTGAGTTCAGCATACCCAGTTTGGCCACCGTCAACAATGGGCTTCAAAACTTTGTATTAGGACATTTCAACCGTGATTATATGTCACGAAGCAAGGTGCACGGTGCCTAAACATGGTTCACTTGTGGTTAAATTGGCAAAGGAGGCTGGACTTTAGAGCTGAAGTGTGTTTGAGCCATAGACTGTATAATGAGTGGACGTAACCAAACTGAAGCCTCCAGCAGATGCCCCGCCCCCTGGTGTCTGGTTGCAGTATAGGTCATAAGCTATAGTGTTCAGGTGTTTTTTTTTTCTGAGAAGTTAGTTTCTCATTAGTTATTGGACGTTAAAAACAGCGATATAAGTTTCGTTTTACGATAGTTGACAGCTGCCATTCGTGAGTAGTTTTTATCGGGGATATAAGAAACTTCGGGAAAGAGCCAAAAGGAGACTAAACCTTCTGAAGAAGAAGAAATTCTCTACTGCACAGGCTCTGGCTGCACAAAGGCGGCTAGAAAAATGTTTTTTTTTGGCTTCAAAAACGTAGAACGGTGACAGGCGGAAGCACGCTGTCCATTCTGTATACAGTCAATGGTTTGAGCACGGTATAAATGGACAGTGTGACCACGCCCTTGCAAACAGTTGGATGACATCACCAGACTACTTCCATAAATGAAAATAAAACTCTTAATGTCCTCATAAGGGTGGAAAACAAACATATTCAAACACTTCCGACAAAAACAACTAATAACATTCAAATTATCTGTAACAGCTGGTTTTAGTCACCCAAAAAAGACAAACGTCTAAATAATCTAAAGCAGCTGCTTTCAACTTTCTCTTAGTCAGGGCAGCATGTGGCAGCGTTGTGCATGAACACACTAATATTTTGATGAATGGAAAACTTCACAGCTCACTTTGCAACTCTGGAATTAGTGAAGAACCAATTGCATCCTGGGAAAACTTGAGTCACCAAGAAGCTGAGAAGAAATGAGTTTCATGGCAGCCAAGAACGGATTAAGTCGCTTAAGCATGGTTTATGTCGCCAGATGTTAGGAGAGAAGTTCGCAATGCTTGTGAATTTGAAGGAGTTTTATGAACCAATCAGGACAGATGTCACTCGCCCTCATGAGTTGTGTTTCTTTTCTCACCTGGGCTTCGTTGTCTTTGAGCAGCCGTTTGGTTCGAGCTCCTCCAGGATCATCCGTCACGTTCAGCACAACCACACTCTTCTTCTCCCATCCGATGAAGGAACCGTCCGTCATTCCCTCCACCATGGCCAGAAAGTCCTCGTAGCCGTGATGACGGGTGGTCACCACGGAGAAGGAGGTCCAGTCGTACTCCTCAAGCACCTCGAAGATGACCTCCAGCTGCAGCGACGTGGAGCAGGTGAACTGGAGGTAGATGGAGCCGCTTTCCTGAAATACAGCAGAGCGAATCCAGTCAGGATGATGGATTTTCACCCTGAATATTCAGTTTAAATGTAAAATAGAGTTATCGCTTCTGACTGCTGGTGCTGGTTCCTCCGTTTGACCTACTTTTTCAAAGCATCCAGCTTTTCCACAGCTGCTTCAGTGGGTTTAAACTAATCATCCCTGGTCGTCAGAGCTGTGACAACAATGTTCAAGGTGTATAAAAGCGTCATTTTCTTTTAAGGTTAGACAAAAAAGGCTGGAAGATTACTCTGGGGCATGATGCAAACTCCTGTTTCCTGCATGAAAGTCAAAGGCAACATGCTTATCTGTGAGCCGTGAAACAGGTGGAGCAGCGTGTCGGGGCTGATAAAGAACCCGACACACAGCTTTCACCTCCACCTTCCTGAATCAAAGGCGTGATATCAACTCAAATAAACATTTTCACAGATAGGAGACCTGAAAGGAAGCAGGCAAATACCTTATAAAACAGCAAACCTCAGCGAGATGAACAGAGCCTTTAGCTAATGAAACATATTTGAGGTTTTTCTTCATTATTCATGCTGTCACATTAAGCGACTCCAGACAGAGATTAAAGTGACTGTGTTACTATCAGCTCAGCAGATATAATGAACACCAGAGAGAAAATGGAGATAAATGGCTGAACTTAAACAACAAAGCTGATTAAAACCTCTGAAAACAAAATGAGGGAGGTCGGCTAAAGTGTCAATTTAGTGAACCAGGAGCCCAAACTCAGACACATGGACAGTGAGTGAACCAGACAAAAGAAGTCGTCTTCATTATTCGGCATCAGAATTAATATTTGGTTGAAGCGCAGCCTCACATCGCTCTGTAACCCTGTTTAATTACCTTTATGCTGTCATGCTCTGCTACCTGGGTGTAAACTTAAAGATGTAGATTTAGAGACAGATTCAGTGTAAAGCAGAGCGGGAAAAGAGAAAAAAAAACACTTTGTTCATGTCTTAGTGTTGACACAAGATTTAGTGCTCAAAATAAAAAGCTGGACTAACTTCTATAATTCTTTATGTTTCTATTCATGTGTACCTTCTACTCAATATTTTACTCAGTATTGAATTTAAATTGCTCTTTCTATGCTCAGTATTTTTATCTTTTCAATATTTTTGCTATACTTATAAAGCTCAGTTATTGTTAAACATGCTGGGAAGTCAAAATTAAGATCTCAATGTTTACAGCTTGGAAATGAGACACTTTGGTATATCTCTGACTTTACTGATAAAAAAACAAAAAAACAAAAATCAATTATAATTGTTGCCCAACCCAGTGGTGTGCACTCATAACCCAACTGTTAAAAAACACATGCGAAGTGCCATTTTGAAAGCTAAAACTTGTGCAAAAGTGTCCTCTTGGAAGAAAAACGTGCTGAAGTGGGAGGTAAACTGAAGCCACAGGGCTCCCCTTGAAAGCAAAATTTTGTTAAAGTGACCTCATCAGAGACAAATTGATGCTTAAGTGCCCACTTGGGAGCCAAAACACAAATCAAAATACTCCCTTGGAGGCCAAAACACAGGCTAAAGTGTCCTCTTGGGAGACAAAACAGTCTTAAGGTTCTCTTTGGTGGCAAATTGAAGCCAAAGTGACCTTATCAGAGACAGATTGATGCTTAAGTGCCCTCTTGGGAGCCAAAAGACATACCAAAATACTCCCTTGGAGGCCAAAACGCAGGCTTAATTCCCCTTTTGGAAGTCAAAATGCAGCAAATTGCCCACTTGCAAGCCAAAACAGGCTTAAAGTCTTCCTTGGTGGCCAACTGATGCCAAAGTGCCATCTTGGGAGGCAAAACACTCCAGAATACTCCCTTAAGAACCCAAAAAATGTACTGAAGTGTAATCTTGATAGCCTTAACTTGAGTTTAAGTGCTCCTTTTGGTAGCAAATAGACACCAAAACACCCTCTTAGAAGCCAATTCATGCCAAAGTGCCTCTTTGGGAGCCAAAACCAAGGAGCCAAGTTACCACTTGGGAGTAAGAATGAGTGTTAGAGTGTCCTTTTGGAGCCAAAACACACACCAAAATACTCCCCTGGAAGCAAAAACACAGGCTAAAGTGCCCTCTTGGGCAGCGAAGTAATGCCAAAGTGCCCTTTTGGGAGCCAAAATGTGTTCTAAAGTGTCCTCTTAGGAGGCAAAACACTCCCAAGTGCCCCCTTTAGAACCAAAATATGTGCCAAAGTGTCATCTTGGGAGCCTTCCATTGGTGGGAAATTGACACTAAAATACCCTCCTAGGTGCCAAAACATGCCAGAGTGCCCATCCCCCTGGGAGCCAAAACCAAGGAGGCAAGTTACCTTTTGGGAGCAAGAATAAGTGCTGAAGTGCCCTCTTGGAAGCAAAATTCCACAAAGAGACACCAAAGTGCCCTTGTGGAAGCCAACATTCATGCTCAAGTGCTCTTATGGGAGCCAAAACACACTAAAATGCCCATGAAAACATGATGACATGATGCCCTCTTTGGTGGAGAGAACTTGCTGTATTTGCCTTTTTTTCCTTTTCGCCCCTTCTCTTCAAAAAGTCAATGTATGGCATCAGGGATGAGGCAGAACACAAAGAAACAGCTTTGTTGCTACAACACTTTTCAAGTGAACCGACAGCTGTCTGTAAAGAGTGCTGCGTTAAAAACTTCCAGATTTGAAGTTTCAATGCTCACACTGAACCAAATGGTTTCTCCACCAACGCTGTGGTTTCTTCTGATCTGAAAATAGAATAGCACCTGAAGGAAGTACCGTTTTTTTTTTTCTTTCGTGCTACTTACACGACTTCCAGCTGCAGTCAGAGTGAGCCGCACTCAGCTTGTCATGACGAACCTCATCTTAAGTCTCTCAGATATGTTTAAGTGTGAGAGTGTCAATACGTTTTCAGTCCAGGCTAGTTCCTTCCACTCCAGCTCTTTGTTTGCCTCGTGGCTGACTGACAGTTTTACTGAACACTCAAAGGAATAACACAGACTGTCTGTCAAAAAAAAGTCCTTGGCTTTAGAGAGGCTTTTAGTGGGAACGGGAGAAACAATGATAGCCTTCCTCTCTGCTGCTTCAGTCACATTTAATCAGCGAAGACACGCCGTTCGCTGGCTGAGAGTGGAATTCATTCCTCTGGCTTTTTTCTATTGTTTCTATCAAAGAGAGGGAAAAAGAAAGCAGAAAAAAGAAAATCTATACACGACGAGAGCTGGAGTGACTTGAAATGAATTTTTCGGAGACAATGTCCGATGTTTTCAGCCGTGTTGGTTGGAGTTGTTTAGCTGTATGTGAACATAAAGCGAAGAGGCAGCCAGCATGGGTTTAAATTAATCATCAAATGCTTCATCTTTGCGTCGATAGGGAGGATCAAAGATGAAACTTTGGGGGGTATGAAGCGGCCTTCCCCTGTCGACAGGGCTCACCTCAGGTTATGTAGCGCTGAAGTAGGTCAGAAATCAAACCAGCAGCAGCCTGATTTATGATGTAAGCTCGTCTGCCTCCCTTAACCCAGCTGCGAGTGGGAGTGTAAGGGAACGTGCTCGGAGTGAGTAGTGCTTTGGCTTCAGACATAAAACAAAACGTTCCTTTTCCCTCAGAAGCTGGAGCTGAAAAGAAAACTGTACTCGCGCTTTAAAACAACACATGACTGCCGACACGTCCCGAGTCAGGCTTTTAAAAACAGTGTTGACAAAGCTCGACTGATTCTCCACGTGTTTTAAGAAAGTCATGACTCAGCGCCCCGAACGCAATTAAAAAACTGATTGGAATTTAGTTATTCAAATATTTCTCCAGTGCAGAGCCTCCCTGGAGAATAAAATAAACCAATTTACTTTATTAAATCCCAAAGAAGACGATGGAGGAACAAGAGTCAACTTTGACTCCCAACCACAAAAATACATGCGATGAACTCTACTCTACAAAGTTTTGTTACCAATCCGTGCTGGATAAACGTTGATCTAAGGAACAATACTTCTAAAAACTAAAACCTGGCTCATACTTGGAGGTTTTGATCAACTTATTTTAGGGTTTGCTTTCCCATATCTAAAACATGGATGAAGGAGCTGAAAGAAAAAATCATGTTAATTTGTTTTCTTGGTCCTCTGAGACCTGTATGAACCTGCTGAAAAAGAGCATAATATGGGACCTTTAAAGAAAAGCACATTCCCCCCTCTTTAAGATAACAATAAATGGACAAAAACTATGACAGATTCAATGTTTTTTTTCCGCATTTGGGATCAAGCAGAGTCCAGATGCTCAATAATGACAGTCACACATAATCTCTGACAATCAGACACAACTTTAGAGCAATCCAACGCAGCAGAAAACAGACACTAAACTGCTAAAACTGGTCAAGCCAAGTGTCTAAATGTGATTTTTATTCATGTCCTCTTCCAGTTAGTTTGGTGTTTTTCATACACTGCATAAAAACTTGTAAAAAGTATTTTTGAGGTTAACCTGAACTTTACTCTTGGCTTGTACTGCTCTTGTCTTTGTTGCCTCCATCAGTTCACTTGCTTCATGTTTGGCTACCATAGCAACCAAAGCTTCTGTGGCGCCCCCTGTGGACAAAGTGATACCTCATGTCTCTTTGCTGATCCTGTTCTCTTTCCAAATTGGTAGAACTTTTCCCAACAAAAAAAAGCTAAAAATCTCATTCTTCTTTCTTTTTATAACTATTTGTATGACTTTGAATAGAAAAAAGACTTTGAAGAAAAAGTAAAACATGCTTCTCCTTTAGTTTCCTGTCAATCATCTGGTCCTCTGTGGGAATTTTCTTCCTTCTTCTTTTTTTTTTACTTTGCTTGGTTGTTCATAAAAAGGCATCACTTTTAAATTTAGTCTGATTCATAACCAGGTGAAAACTTATCACAAGAGCTTTAATATTAACAACAATAAGTTATTGTGGCTTTGTTCGTTCTCTGAGCAGACGGAAGGAAAGTTAAAACACTCAAATTTGTAAGACAAGAGACTCAGGAGCCTAAATTTGTTTCTCTTATTGAGAAAAGACGACAGGTGACAGGTAAAAACATCCTGTGTTTTCTTGCAGAGGAACTTTCTGTCATCTCTCCTTCATCTTTTTGTTGGTTTATTTTCAAATTCTTCTTGTGAGAAAAACCATCATACTTGTCTATTGTTTTCTCTCACACTAAGACACCAAACCAAAACTCATTCAGTCATTGTTAATCTATTTCTGCTGAGAAATCTTCTAATTAGCGCGGCTGATTTTCCTGCTTCAGACTAAGCAGCAGCTTCCAGTTTCATCACCCTGCAAAAAAAAATAAAAAAATAAAACAACTTCCTTTATGACGGCATGAAAAGAGAACCCTGAGCTGTATTTCCTGTTTGTTTTTTTCTCCTGCTGGGTAATTAGCTAATCTCTTCATTCAGGGTTTATAAACAACCCACGTAAATACCTGTTTCCCACCTGTGGATTCACTCATAATCTTTCCTTTCAGAGGTTTGTTCATGGAGCAGCTCATTCTCCGGTGATGAAATAATTAGTGGCAAATCTTGTAGTTGACTCACACTCGCTCTGAATTCAGCCAGTTTACGTTTCAGAGGGGTATGAATTATTTTATATGATATGTTGGAGAAGTTCTGTGGTCAGACGCCTGTGGAATAACAAACACGCAGCGTGCTAACCACGTCAGAAAAGAGGAGCCTCGGAGCATATCTTAAGTCGTGGCCCAGTGGCGCCGAGGGAAAGTCGATACCACAGGCAGCATAACTGAGTCTGAAGAAAGTCAGCGCTGGGACTCAGAGCTGCAGGAATCAGGATGCCTCTAAGCGGTCTATCACCTTCCTCAGAGCTCAGGGGACGGCACGCCATTAGCCGGGCTTTGCTGGGGGGGGTTTCCTGTCATCGCACGGGACTGGAAGCTTCGAGCTGATCTATTGGGATGTATTTCAAGTGTTTGGTAGATGTTGGAACTTTGCTCAGTTCGGTCTCCAAGTGAGCATCAGAATCTTGAAAAGTAAGATGATTTTCCTACAAGATGGTCCAAGAACTCTGAGGCTGTTTTCCAAACCTCCTATTACACTAACAGTTCATACGACTTTGGCTAAAACTCAGTCTGTCGTAGTCAGTATGTGAAAACTTGCGAGAGCTGTGGTAAACTACAAGTTCCCAGATGTTTCTACTGATTCAGGAAAATTTCTGTCTACCTGACATGCTGTTTCCCACAATGCTCGGCACTTACGCTGTTTGTCAATGCAGGAGGACTTAGGTTTATGTGAATTACTGACACCTACTGGAATAAATCAGTACAACTACAATACGACAAAAAAAAAAAAAAAAAAGTTAGACGGTCTGTGTGATAAAACTTAAGTGACACAAAAGAAACAACTTTAAATCTGGTCATTTCATAATACAAAAGAGTCGTTTACGGCTACAAAATTTGGCTAGATATGGTTTTTATTTGATAACTAAAGAAAAAAAATCCAAGTTATCTGTTTTTATTTTCAGCTTCCTAGCTCAGTAAACAAGTGAGCAGGAAAACCTGAGTTGTCCCAAACTAAATTATCTTGTATAGATCATTATCTGAGCTGCTGACTTGATTACTTTTTTGTGTCTTTTTAGCTTCTCCTGATTTTTTCTTTACTGCAGAGCAATGAGTGAAAGTTTGTCAACTCTGAAAAGGCTCTATTCAAGGATTGGGTTGCCAAAAATGTCACAAATTCAGCCTCTAATCATGTTATCCATGCAGAAATCTGGGTGGGTAAGGATGGTGCAATGATGAAGTTTTGCGCTGATGCTGCTTACAGATGTAGAGGCGGAAAAACACCACAATGAATTTTGTAATCTCTCCAGAAGAGCCCAAACGATTAAAAGACACAGAAGAACCAGAAACTGAGCCAATGTACTTTACACTGTCAGGTCTTGTTGAAGCAGTAAACTATAGCCATTAGTGAAAACTTTCACTTGGGTGTGTCTCCCTCCAAACTTGAAACTCCTGACCCTGCAACTTTGAAACAAAATCAGCTAAATAGAAAGAAGGAATCTCTTATGAAGTGGTTTTGCATTCACTCCACTCGAGGCCGTGTTTTCCCAGCAGATGTTCCTCAGGAGCGAAGCTGACTCAGGTTTTTGTGTCCACATTCTCAGGGTTGCAAGGCTAAAAGTGCTGTGTTTTTCATGATGTGGAGCCTCTTTTACTGCTTCATGAGATCTGTGCCTGTACCTCATTATATAACTCAACTGTAGCCAGTACATCCCCGTCATAACCGAAAGCGTAAAACTGCCTTTTAAATTAAAGGATTAGAACAAAATGGGCGAATTAGCCCTTTGAATTTTGGTGATATCAAATAATTTGAATAAGTCATTACATCAGAATAAATTAATGCACAAAAGGATTCTTTTCTCTGTCACTTTTACAGAAAGGGCAGTGGGTAGAGATTTTTTAAAGGCCAGAATGAACAGGAGATGTAATTACAGCCAATGTCTGTTCCAGTTTTCATTAAGCAAACTGTCTTTGCTTTAATCCGACCCAATGCTTTCCTCTGGAACAATATTTGCAATTTCCGATCTTAGAAATCACCAAATCCCACCTCGGAGGGGTCAAAAGGTCGCTCTTCTCTCATTATTTTATTGTTTCATCTTCTACACGACTGCTTTCCTCCTAATGAAATTAAAAGACTGGATGATGCAAGGATAAGTAATCTGTTATTATTACCTGTGGCTCTCTTCCCAGGCTGGCCCCTCCCCCTACGGCGACCACAGGAACCCCCGTCTGGGCGGACACAAACTCCAGCATAGGGGCCAGGGGGGCTCGGTTCGGCGGTGGTGGTCTCTCCTCCTCGAACACCAAACCCTGGTGGCGAAACAAAGGTTGCACATAAAACAAAGCGCGTCGTTCAAACGGAGGATTACATCAGCCTCATTGAGACGCAGTTTCATAAGCTCCTCATCAGACTCCTGCTCATCAAAGCTGCACTTTTTCGTTTATTCTCCGGCACTCTAGGAATAAATTAAAAGGCTGAATAAGTGAGCAAAATATACTAGAACAATGTGTACCTCTACACACTGTTCACAGCACTCCAGATAAGGAGCGAGAGAGGAGACTTTTTGTCCTGCACTGTCAACAAATAGCAAAAAGAACTGGATGTTTCCAATGCATGTGAGAGGTTTGGTAAAGTTAAAAACAAGCGTTGAGGGGTTTTCAAAAATCAGAGTCCTGTTTCGCTCTGATTGGCCGTCAGTGTTCACAAAGATAAAATCAGAGTTTAGTCTCTGCAGTATCCTGTCAGGGGGGAGAGCGTGTACCTGAGCAGCTTAGGATGAGCACTATCACAGAAACAACAGATAAGCTCCTGGACCCTACACATCCTACACACATCCTACATGTTTATCTGTTTAATACTCCCTGCAAACACATCTGGAAGCAGGTGATGTCACTGCGGTTACACCCACCGAGCGAAGAGAAGCATGTAAGATACTTTATACTTTGAGAGAGGTGAAATTCAGTGTATAACTTCCAGTGAAAGCGTCAGTGTTCAGACACAAAAGAGCGCTTTGAATGGAAAAGAGCAGCTCGGCGAGCGATTGTACAAACAAGTTCAACGAGAAGTCAGAGCCATATTTCTCCAGACTTACAGAGAAGGAGAAAAAATGAGTCAAGTGGATGAGCACAACCCAGAGAAACTGGTGCTTGAGCTCTGAAATGTGGATTAGCAGCCAGTTTTCTGTCAGGAATAGTGTTGGTGAAAAAAAAAACAACTCAATTTCAGGACTTCTCATATACACACAACTACGGAAGCCCTTAAAGGCCAATGCTTAAGGCTCTAACAGAATTTGCTCCTCCAGATAATGACACATAATTAGAAAACACTTTATTTGAAGGGGTGTGCATAAGAGTGACATGACACTGTTGTAAACATGTCATGACATCCATCATTAAGTTGAAGGAGGCTTCATGTATGTTAATGAGTTTTGTCATTAGGTGTCAATTGGTCGATTATGTCACCTTTAATGCAAAGTTGGGGACATCTTATTGACATGTAAAGCAGATAACAAAGCAACATTTATTTTACAGGTATGCAAGACCTAACCTGACAAGCCAGACGGACAGTTTCATATATCCGTCACAGAGATATTTCACTAGTCCATCTGAGTAAGGGGCGCTAGAGAGTGCTTTCAGAGGCGGGACTTAAAAAAATGTAGCAGCTGGTGATTGGACAACGTGCTCATCACAGACCAATCCACATCAAGCCACAGTGACGTAGCAGATTTGTAACCTGACACCAGATAGAAAGTTCATATATCTGCTTCGGAGATATTTCACTCGTCCAATTTTGCTCTTCTCCCGACCGATGAAGAGCAAAAATATTGTTTCCCATCAAAAAGGCTTTGAGTGACGTTCTCTATTCTTCATTTAGAGAAGATTTTGAGTCTATTTCTGATAAAACTGCAGATATCACTGCGTCCACGAAGACCGCTCCACACTCCGCCATCGTTTTAAACATTCAGACGCTTCCCGCTGACGTCACGTCTGCAGCTCCTACAGCTCCCGCCTCTCTTCTCTGATTGGTCCGGTCAATATCGAACCAAATATGAAATCGGTTGTGGTTGGATCATAGCAAGATGAATCTGCAGGATTTCAGAAATGAATCAGGCAGCTCCATCTGCTCTGCAAGGTTATGCAAGACCCATGATAAACAAAAATATCATTGCTAAAAATATGATAAGTGACATCTAATTAGGTGCCTGCAACTCCATGTTTAGCTCCACATTTGGTCATTTTGTTTACTTCTCTGGCAATTTACAAATGCAGGTGGAGTATGACAATGTCAGCTCGGATTGGCTGTTATCACACTCACACATTTCCGGCATGTTTGATTGATTAAACTGATTGATTAAGTTGATCTGAAATATGTCACATTCACAAATCATGATCATAAAATCACCCAGCCCAAGTTTAGACAGTCAGTAAAGTAAAATAACAGGCTGGTGAGGGTGGTTAAGTGTTCACTGAGGAATTAAAAGAGTCAATGGGAAGACCAGAAACTACATTGACTGAATAGAAACTCCAACTTAGATGACATCAGAGTTACGTCAACTACATAATAGCATGACACAGGGTACCATGGTGCTAACAAACGCAACAAAGAAGAACAATGTGGCACCGTAAACAAAAGAAACAATGGAAGACAAATAGAAATTTGTCTTCTTTGTAATCAGCATGTGGCTTTTATCTACACAGTGCAATCAAGCTTTATCTAGAGAAGGGTTATGTGCTGTTCTTTATCACCACTATTGCACAGGAAGGGGAAATGTTTTCTACTAATCAATGGACTGCAGTGTTTCTAGCTCCACTTTCTGGGGTCAGATGAGCATGTCTGGAACCCAAACAGAGGGAAACCAAAGAGTGGGGCGGTACCGGTCGGTAAATTTAGTCAAAGGTAACGGCAAAAAACCCACACTGTACCAAGACGAACCGAACTGAACCACTCGGTGAAAACAGGCTCATACTTATGAACTCCTTTTTTTATCTCTTTTTTTTCAACATCAGTAACTTAATTTTCATTTTTTTTAACATTACAGACTGAGGATAACATATGCTTTCATTTCTTTTTCCAAATCCATATTTTTAAGGTAACATAGACAAAGTTGAGTTGAGATGATGCAGGTTCAGAAAGAAAAAAACAGTGTTTAAAGTCATATATATATTGAGAGACAATGTGAATAAGTCAAAGTAGTTTTCCTTCTTCTGGTAGAGTTGTGTCTTTATCTGATGGTAGTTTAGTTCAGTCAGAGTCAGAGAGCCGTGTCTCTCTACAGTCAGAGGTTTTTGTACGGCGCCTCAATGAGTTTGTTTCACTGTGGCTCACGTTCGGTGAAGGAACCAGACTGTAGGTTGGAATTACTGAACACTTGGGACTTGGGACCTGCCTCAGACCCAAGGTTGGGTAACACCAAACACTCTAGAACAGTAATTCCCAACCTGTGGGTCGTGGCCCCCTGGTGGGGCTCGAAGGTATAGCAAGTGGGCCATGAAATCATTTCCAAAAAATTATTTTATTGGAGTTTAATTATATAAAGATACAAGGTACAAATAGATAAATAAGATACAAATACTCATAACTACATTATGCTTTAAAGGAAATTAAAACAGGTCAGATATTCATATACGAAAAAAATGTCCCCCAAGAAGGCATGTTGTTGCCCTATAGGTAGCATGACTCTGAGATTTTGAAAAATTGTTAAAAATGTGACAGAAGTACTGAGCCTGAAAAGTAACTCAAAATGATAAAGTAAAACCCAAAATATAATAACTGCACCAGAATGTAACAAGTTGTCATATTTTGGGCAAAAAGTTATCACGTTTTCAGCTTAATATGTGTTACGTTATTGACCAGCTTACACATTTTGGGTTTTATTACGTTTTTTTGGGGGGGTCATATTACAAATGGGGTTCTAAAAAGGCCTTATATAGCAGCCGTACTTTTTAGGTTGGAGGTGGGCCTTGAACATTTTTGAGCTCTCGAAGTGGGCCCTGATTTGGAAAAGGTTGGGAACCACTGCTCTAGAAGTTTTGGATATTTGGTGAAGTCACACTTAAATTACTGATGCAACAACTTCCCCCTTGAACACCAGCATCTCTCATTTATATTCTGTACTAAAGGAGACTTTTATGTCATATTTGATTTAAAACCTTCTAATGCCTTCAAGCCTCTTGCTTGACAAATAAGAGGGGGGGGGGGGGGGGGGGAAATCAAATAATGAGATTATTCAAGCATGTGGTCAGTCAGATATATGCAGCAATTTATCAAAATTGCGCTGTCGTTACCTTGATTTTAGCAACAAATGTTTCCCTTGAGCACAACTAAGTGTCAGATCTTTTGTATTACCTCTGTCCTCTGAAGTCAGCAACAATTAACTGACAGGAAGTGGAAATGAATTCAGGATAAATGCATAAACCTTTGTGGTTTGCTTCTACTTTTTGTCATGATACAACGAGGAATGGTGGTTTTAAGTTCACTTGACTTAACGTTTGGAACGTTTGTTTCCTTGTAAGGAATGGAGGGAGCAAATTGAAGCTTAGTGCAGCTGACAGCTCAATTCTCACTGGGAGGCATTTGATATGCAAATAAGGTACAGACAGGACCTGGAAATAAGATAGTAAGTGTTGCCATCGTACTTGATCTAAGATGCTTTTAATAAAAGTACTTTTCATCGTGATGTGAGAGCAAAGACAGGTGGACACATGATGTATAAACAGATGTATATGTGTTATGAATGAATGAATGGATGTATGGATTAATGAATGAGTGTTTTATTACCTTTCAGCGAGCTCCAGACTCAGGTTTGCATCCATTCTTGTTCCTTTTTTTACTGAATGAATGAATGAATGGAAATGAAAGTGAGCGTGGACGAACAAACAATGGAAACAAACATTAGACTCCATGTTTTTCCTCTAAAGGTTATTTTTCTGCTTTAATTCAGAGAGGACAGGACAGGAAACAGGGTGAAGGTGGAGAGAAACGTGTGGGAAAGACGCCACAGGTTGGATTTGAGCCTGGATCACCTGCACAAGGGCCAACTTCACGAGGACGCGACCTTAACACCGGGCCACACTGGTGCTCCGGATCCCATCTTCTAAAAATATGGTCTGTTTCCTGCATATTCACTGTCCTGTCCTCACTAATTAGAGGCAAAAATAGCCTGAAGGATTATATGAAAAAATAAAAACAAAAACCTGTGACCAAAAATGTCTCCAAACGTTTCTAATTTTAGATCAGTTTGGTGAGTCTTGGAACTTTCCAATAAAAAAAAAAAAATCACATGGCAAAATACACAGAGGATGTCATGGGCAGGTCATGTTGGTCCATTAAATAAAACTCTATGTGAAAATGGAAAACCACAAATGTTGAGAGCTTGAAAACTTAACATTTTTCAAGTTAGAGTATTATGTTTGAATCCCCAGTTTTATTTTGTTTACCGTTGTATTCCATCAAGCTGCATCCCTCACAAATGTATTGCACCTGTTTTTTGTTATGCTCACTCCCTTTTTCCTTCTCATACCTCACTTTCTTGCCAGATTATCACTAACCACACAAGTTGGTACAGCCAGCCTTAATTTGTGTGTTCCTCTTCTCTTGCTGACTTATCTTTTGAGTACCAAACTTGTTGGAGTTTTTTTTGGATGAAAGACTCCCCTGTGGACACTCATACTTCCAGACCAAAGGTTGCCTCTTGACTAAAACATGAGACAAAACAAGCGGGTGGAAACCATCAAAGATGATTTAAAGCTTTGTTCTAATTTGTGCTTTGATTTTTCACCTTTGAATAAAACTCTAGGAGAATTAATAATTAGACTGTCTCACTTTGAACTGGTTAATTCTTAAAAATGTTAAACTCTGAGAACTTAATGTTCTATTTTGCATTTTTTTAAATTTATTTTAAACCATAAATAAAACCCAGAGAGAGTTGGATGAGTTTTACTTGGCATTGACTGTGCTGCCCTTCTTTTTAGAAATTAGTCTCAAATGATCTGTAATGGCACTAATTGAATTGTATGTATTAAAAGTACCACTGGTATCAGTCCTGGGTATTGGTGAGTATTTAAAAGAGTGTACTTTTGCTATTATTAGTCAGAAAAAAAAGCAGAATGGAGCATCCCTACTACAAACAGCAGTTCCTTTAGTGTCTGCTCGACTCTGGCCCACAGACTGTATAAAACATGGGCGTAGTCTCCGTGACGTCACCCGTCTGTGACTGCAGCTTTGTTTTGAAGCAAAACGGCTTTTTAGGGACTTCCGTGTAGTCTCACTTTTTCAGACCGGAGGTTGCCGCTTGGTCTGGCTGCAAAAACAGCAAAACAGTCCATCTCTATAGCATTCTGGTTTAAAAAAAAAAAAAAAAAAGTTTGGATGGTCAAACTTACAAGTTCTACCCAGATGGGAAATAACTGACTTAACCGACAAGTGGGTAACCTGTAGCTGTCTGCGAGGAGGCTGAAGCCCCGCCCCTTTACCTCATCCCAACTCAGACATCACAGTCAGTACGTCTGTATAGTAAACAGGCGATTGTTGCAAAGCACCCACCAAAAATATGCAAACCTTCCGTGATGTTTTCCAACTTTCTGTCATGTGACAGGAAGTGTGGCAGTAGTTTTTGGTTTTCTCTGCTCTGTATCAGGTGTGTTGTGTCTGTCATGTTTACCTGCAGAGGTGTGGTGGCCAGCAGCTCACACAGCTGCAGCAGCAAACTCCCCGGGCTGCTCTCGTTCACCGCCAGGTAGATGACGTTGGCCTGACCCGATGGCGTCATCACCGTCTCTCCCACGAGCGCTGCCAGCGACAGGGACGCCAAGGAGGAGGAGGAGGAGGAAAACGAGGCCATGGCAGCCACTCCCTCCAACACAGCTGAGTCCGTTACTCCTTTTCCTCCACCTCCTCCTCCTCCTCCCGCTCCCCCAGCTCCTCCTCCTCCTCCTCCTCCTCCGCCGCCGCCCGGACCGTTTCCCAGCCCCTGCCCGGGCTCGCCGGCCCCCGCACCCCCCACCGCCGTCGTCTCCGGGAGCAGGGAGGAGCCCGAGTGGACCACAGCGATGTTGACCCCACCCGAGTCCCTCTCTCTCTCCCGGGGCCGGAGCAGTAGGGGGGGCGAGGGGCGCACGGGCCCCGTGCAGGCCAGAACAGCCAATAGCAGTGAGAGGGCGGGCCTTGGGGCCACCATGGGGTAAAGGGAGGGCCAGTGGCAGCTGTCGGATGGGGTTCGGCAGGTGAGGTCAGGTGGGAATTAGGGGAGTTTGGGGAAGTGGGTGACGTCTGTAGGGGAGGAGGGAGGGAGGAGAGGGAGAGCTTCACCTGATGAGGAGCAGAGACCCTGAAATAGAGAAGAGAGAGAGAGAGAGTAGAATTAAAAGACGAGTCCGAAACATCTTTCTGTGTTTTATTTGTCTTGTTTACGTTGAGACAAGCGTTTCATGATGCTGTTATCCTGTAAACACAATAAATAAACCACACTGTAATGACTTCTCCTTTTTTGTCACTCCTGTTAAAATATTGAAGTCTGTACCAACCACAGCTGACATTTACAATAATGAAATCCTGCTGACATTAAGGATTAAAAAGGACGACAGTAAAAAGTTAGAGATCAGGATTCATTAAAGTGCAGAGCGATAACTCTGTGTGCGCTCTTATCTGTAAAGTCCAAATAAAATCAGGATCCTTCTTATTACAACTGTAAAGCCGTTCATGGTCAAGTAAATAAAACATCAAGGTGAAGCTGGAGGAAGAGGAAAAACAGCAAATGTGATTCAATCGAACACTTTCCGTCGTAACTCCAATCAGGGGCGCGGTAAAACAGTTTGGACAATGATTGAGCCGGGTCTTAAAAGGCATCCCAGCGTGGGATCCAAACCTCCCTCCTGAGCCTCCACAGCTTCTCCTCCTTCATGTCAGCTCTGAGGGGAAGCGATCACACAGTTACATATTCCATACATGCAGGGACTCCGGAGAGGCAGTCTCAGTGTGTTAGAGGATGTTCAGTTACACTATAACCTTGGCTCTCTGAGAAAAGACACTTTCTCTCCAGGGTCCGTGCATGTATGAAATATTAAACCCATCAGGGAGAGAGTTTCTTTCCCGAGGCAGAGCTATAGGGGAGCAGATCAGGCTGCTTCACTGAAGCTCTTTCAGGATTTTGGCAGCGGGGATACGTTTGGAGGAGCTAATTACTCATTGAGAGTATTTAACTCTTATTCCATTGGTGGAGTCAGCTGGTGGTTTCATCTCACTTCAGAGTCCACACGCTGAGACGGCCTTGGACGAGACCCTGAGATGTGAATTCCTCCCGTTTACAGAGGCAGCGGCATGTTTGCATGTATGAATGGAGTCAGTTAATAACCTTCGCTACCATTCGCGTACAAATGAATAGATGAATGAAACATGTATAGAGCTGTAAGTGGATGGAAGAATAGGAAAAACAGGCAGTACTATCTAAATACCGTGATTAAAAGCCTGTTGACTCGAGGACTGTGGTCAAGAAAAGCCTGAGCTCTCTATGTTAGACCTGAACTGAAAATATGCATTTGTGGTAAAAAGTCATTGGCTGTTTTCCTTCCACATACAGGATATGATCATTATTATAGAAACCTTGGGGCACCAACATTATGGCTTGTCCTCTACGTTGTTGCTTTGTTTCAATTTTGTCTCTGAAGAACTTTAAAATGTGCTGGTTTTATAAACACACAGCGCTCCAACATAAATTGTGTCTTTTAATAAAAAAGCCTGACCTTTATTAGTGGATCACTGCTACCAAAATGACCCAATACTGAAAATGTGTTGTGCGTTTTTACAGACCCAATCAATTTGAAGTTTTTAATGGCTTTTTTAAAGGATTTGTTTAGTGCTTTGGCTGAGACTATACTAAAAGAAATTGCACTGTGATTCTTAATGCAATATTTCACAGATGCATGGGTGGTCTGAAAACTTTTTCTGATTCAATATGTTACGGAATAAAATAACTCACTTAACAGAAAATGAATCAATAATGTGTGCACACACTCTTGTGCATCATATTTAAGTTTATACTCCATTAAGATCGTGTCTTATATCAAAAAGTGTCTGTTTCATTATTTTGGACTTTTTTTTAATTATTTGTTTAGTGTATTTAGTTTTTGCATATGAGTGTTCGTTGGGTGATTGGACACCAGAGATTACAAAGGGTTTGCAGGGAGAGAACAAATCACGTACAACCTAGAGATGATCTAAGGGATGTCTAATGTTAGTGATTGTGAGTGTGGGGTGCAGAGACATTTTGAAGGACAGGGGCTAAAGAAAAAAGAAAAAAAGAAAACATACAGCATGCATTTCAGCTCCCAAGAAGACACTTTGGCATATGTTTGACTCCAAGGAGGACACTTAAGTATATCTTGGATCCCAAAGGGGCACTTAAGTGTGTTTTTTTGGCTCCCAGGAGACCAGTTTATTATGTTTTAACAATCAGATTAGTGTGCTTTGCCAGCCAGACGTGCACATCAGCATTTGTTTTGGCTCCCATTAAAGTACTTCATGCAAGTTTAGCTCCTACAAGGGTACTTAAGAAAGCATTCTGGCCTCTAAAACTGTCACAGCGAGGAACCGGGGAAAAAACAAGTGGACGGACTCAAGTGCAGACTAACCAAAAAAACAGTCTTTGTTAAACTGGAAAACTCAAAAGTCAAAGCACAAGGAAAACCCAAAAAGAAGAACAAACCTAAAAGCCTGGAAAGAATCCAAAAAGTCAGGGAGACGCAGCGGACACACGGTTGACGCAACAATGAACTGACAAAGACCGAACTGAAGACAGGGATTGAATACACAAGAACTGATCAAACCCAGGTGTGGCACAAACACATGAGGAGCAATCACAGAGGAGGGAAACCCAAGACCAGGAAGAGAAACACTGGGAGCAGGTACAAACTATAGCACACGGGAAACCCAAGAATAACTAATGAACCAGAACACAAAACACAAGAAACATGAAACAAAACCCAAGAACAAGAAAACACAGAACCAAAAAACTCAAAATCAGGACCAAAAACAGCACTTTAGCACATGGTTTTTGCCTCTGATAAGGGGTTTTTGAATAACTACAAGGGCACTTATGCAGGCATTTGACTCATTATAGGGCACTTTAGCATATTTTTGCACCCAAGAGGACACTTAAGTATGTGTTTTGGCTCCCACAAGGGTAGTTTATCATATTTTAACCAGCCAAATGGGCAGGTAATAGATGATAGATAGTTAGTACTTTAACGATTCCTGCAGGGAAATGCAGATGTTACAGCAGCCAGAATAAGAACAATCAAGAGAAGGCCTAAAAATCACAGCAACTGAGTATATATATACACAAGTGTTAAAAGTTAAGGCATAGGTAAGTGTGTTTGCCAACAAGGAGGGCACTATAGCGTGTGTTTTGGCTCCCATGGGACCAAATAATCATGTTTTAACCAGCTCAAGTGGGAGATTAGTGTGATTTGCTGACCAGAAATGCACCTTGGCATTCGTTTTGGCTCCCAAGAAGGCACCGTAGCACAAATTTGGCTCCAAGGAGAGCAGTCTTGCAACGCCTTTGGCTCCCAAGAGAACACTTCAGGGTGTGTTTTGCCTCCCAAAGAGGATACTTTAGCGTGCATTTTGTCTCCTTGGATGGTACTTTAGTATGTTTTTCGACAGAGCCTCCTCTGTGCACATCACTGCAGTAGTGGTCACTGTAGAAATGGTGATGATAATAGAAAAGAACCCTCCTGTTTCCAACCACCAGCTGTGTCTGTGAATGCAACATGTTCACCCCCAGAACAGAACAGGGACAGAGACAGGCTCAGATATGTTTGGGGGCTGGGATTCAAGCTGTGATGGACTTTTTCTTCTATCTGGGGGACATGTGAGTCAGCAATTCCCAAAGTTCTGTTTGCAGCATTGTTTGTCTGGAAACTGCCTTCGGTAATTCTTTCTCTCGACTTTCTGCTTTTTTGCTATGAACTCAGAAATAGTTGCTAGTTATACATCGATTTTATATGTTCCCTGCTGTGCTATATGTCTGTCAGAGCTCTGTTCTAACAACATACAATCTACACGTCCCAACTACCATGTAAAGAAATGCAGCTTTACTGTACTCTGGTAGTGATGTCTGCTGCACTGAAGATCCATAGTTTCTCTCATACAGTCACCACATCTGGGGAAAGTGACTCTGCAGAGGATGCACAGCTCCTGAAGGGTTCAGGGCTTTGATTTTCTTATCACAGCTGAGTCCATGGGGACGTCACAGTTAGGTAATGTGTTCCTTTCTTTGTCTTCTCCCCTGATGGTTATTTTGGGAAGTGTTGAACAGACAACTTCTATGGTTGAGAATCGTCTGTTGTCGGATGATAAATGTCAGTGTTTACCTGACTGAAATGGCAGCATGATGCTTTCCTGATCATTAGACACAGACAGAGCTGTCGTTTCAGGAGAACATGGTTTGAACATGAAGGTTTGATGTGACAACAAGAATGGAAATGTTTGGGTTTTTTTCCTGTGTGCATGAGTTATTGTGCTCAATATGCTGAATATACGCTGATAAAGGTGTAAAAGTGAAAACTTAGATTTGTTGGAGTTTTGGTTCAGAAGACAGAAAATGTTCTGTTGTGTTGCAAACAACTTAAAAGTATTTATCTGAACTACCTCTATTACATTTATTGCATAAAGTTGGTCTCATTTCATAAGTAAAGTTGGCAAAACTTTGAATAAAAGTTTGAGGCTGAAACTAAATTCTTTGAGTTTGTTTCAGCAAAGAACAGGGTTTCAAACTCAAGTCTACAGGGGTCTTTATTTCGATTTTCAGTTTCTCAGTGTAAATTTATCGTCATATAGGAAAGTGTTTTTGTTTGAGAGTTTTATTAAATCTGTATTTTAGTAAAAGGTGAAGAATGTAAACAATCTGAGGAGAAAAATTATTGTTAATGGTTTATCTATTTGCTTCTTTCTTCTTTTATTATGATTACATGTCATTATGATCATTATCATTTCCTTACATGTATAAAAACTGTTTGAGCTAAACTTAGAATGTTAATTCACACATAGGTTTTTTTTTATTACTTTTTAGATTATTATTGTTTTTTTTTTTTTAATTGTTATTAATTTGTTAACTGTTGTTTTGTGTGTTTTTGTTTACTTATTTTATTCACTAACCTTTCTGTCCTTTCTGTTTGGTCATAAAAACTGCCTGGTCGCTTGGGGTGGGGAAATAAGTTTTGTATTAAAAAAAATCTTCAAAAAAAAAAAACTTTTACATTTGCGCAACTGATAACACTTGGGAACACAATTTTTGTTAAGTCTGAGAGCTGTTTTTGACTAATTTTTGGGTACAGAATCCAAAACTGATCTTAGTTTTTCTCTATAATGTCAAGTTTTTGAACTATACAATCCCAGTTTTCTTTTAAAAAAAAAAACAAACAAAAAAAAAACAATGGGGAACAATTTCTGAAAAAATTCTGTTGAGTTAGATTTTTAGGCTGAGTAACACTAAAACTGACATGCTGATTCCAAAATTGCTTTCAATTTTTTTTTTCTAGCACATCAATTCTTTTCTCCATATAAGCAAAATTCCATTGACTGTATTTTAAGCTGTGGAGAAAAAAACTTGACGTGCAAAGAAAAAAAAAAAAAAAAACAATGGGGAACAATTTCTGAAAAAATTCTGTTAAGTTAGATTTTTAGGCTGAGTAACACTAAAACTGACATGCTGATTCCAAAATTGCTTTCAATTTTTTTTTTCTAGCACATCAATTCTTTTCTCCATATAAGCAAAATTCCATTGACTGTATTTTAAGCTGTGGAGAAAAAAACTTGACGTGCAAAGAAAAAAAAAAAAAAAACGACTGAAATTTTGGAATCAGCATAAAAATCTAACCCAACAGAATTTTATTTTTCAAATTATTCCCCTGTATAATGAGTCTATTGGTTAATAACTGATCAATTGGTGGGGAAATGTACTTCAGTGGTAAAGTCATGGTCATGATTTACCAATCTAGAGGTCAAAGGTTCAAGGTTCAAAGGTTTATTTCAACAAAAATGTATCAGTTGGTTCAAACTAAAGATTTTCCATTGGCCTCAAAACTCAAAAAATCAGTGTAGGAAGTTGCCTTGAAATTTTGAGTCAACACAACTTTTTGGTTTTGTGGTGTGATGGTATATGGGTTTGTTTTTTCATCCAACAGTTGATGGACATGGATCTCACGAGTTTCCTCTCACCACAGTGACGGAGTGAAGTCAAGAAGTCAGACCATTTCTCAGTCTGAAAAAACATGAGTGGTATGATAAAGAAGCTCAGCATGCAGGTCAGGTTAACTCCTCCGAGACGTTACTGTCAGAGAAGTGTTTTTTTTTCACTCCTAACAAATGTAGTGTTTCCCCCTCTTTCCAGCACAAGTGGAAGCCGCAGCGTAGCAGCACGTGCACACACTGCGACCACAGAGAATAAAAGGTGAGTACAAGCAGAATAAAGCAGCAGGGGGGCGTCCTGCGGGTCACATGGGGATGGAGGATGAAGGCGAGAGGATGTGATGGACGGGTGTAGATTCGGCCGCAGAGGGACGTCAGGTGTGTTTGTGAGGCAGAGAAAGGAGGGTGCAAAATGAAAACCTGCGTGTGCACAGAGAGTGTGAGGAAGGTGAAGAAAGTGTGATCCAGATACGGCCCAATCTGAACAGAGACACTCTGCTGCATGCTACAGTGTATAATGATTCCTGGTAATGGAAAGCAATCTGTGCACAATTTGACATAATGGCCTGGTCTCAATGTTCTGACTGAGCGCAGGATGCAGGGAAAATGAAATACAATGATGACACCTCAGCTGCAATTTCTCTCCACATCTGCC
>RPOG01002852.1:0-78958 GCA_008086565.1 Thalassoma bifasciatum
GTGTGTGTGAGTATGATGAAGGGTGTAGTGTGCGGCAGCGTCGTCTATTGTTTGAGTCAGTTCTGATTTGATTAACAGTCCGTTGGTGGTCAGCGCTTCACTGGTCATTAGCAGCTGGTAGGACTGGAAAGTCTGGCAATGAGCCATGACTCTGTGTGAGCGTGTGTGTAGATCTCTATGAATGTGTGTGTGGGTCTCTTTATATTGGTATGTGTGTGAGGTTCAGAGTTGATTTCTGGGTGTAAGAATGTGTGTTTCGTACTCAGTGATGTGAACTTGTAGTGCATGAACTTGACCTTCAGTCTTTGTGGGTTTTTTCATGTTCTGTGGTTCAAAAAGTTTTACACATCAAAAGGTCTTTGAATTAATTCTCATGACATTCTTGAAAGTGAAGCTGTGGAGTTTGGAGCTTGTTAATACAAGGCTTTGCAGGCTTTAAAAGTCTTTGTCCATGGCTTATCAATTAGTAGGGTCATCAGGTTGGTACTTACAGTAGCTGTGCACTGATTTACAGAATTGTTTTGTCTTTGTAGATTATATGGACACGTTATGGGCAGCTGTAACTCAGTGATACATTTAGTCGTCTCTGAATTGGAAGGTCTGGGAACAATCAGCAGCATTTATCTGTTAGTCAGAGCAACAATGCAATTTTTATGCATCTGTCTTCAGTGAAAGAATTCAAAGGTGACTTTTATCAAAGTCAGACTTTGTAGTTTTTTAATTCATTTTAGAGACATCAATTGCCTTTTGAATCGAGTTGTTAATGCATTTCATTTTGCCCTTGTTTTGACTGTTTTCTGCTGCTCTGTGAGAAATGAATGGCTTTTTGAGCCTCAAGCCTGGTTTATGCTTTCCGCGTGCTCCGCTCTGCCCAACGTGGACGAATGACGCAATTTTCACACCTGCGCCCCCTTAAGCGGTCCCCCTCACGCTGAAAATTTCTAACTCCTGTGCCGAGACGCTCGGACAACATGGCGGCCGACCCGAAGTTTCGAGTGTCAAAAGTGCGAAAATACAGACATTTATTTGATTCATCACACAGAGATCACCTTGTTAACTGTGTGATGACTGTTCCTTGTGGTCACACTCAACACAAAAGAGGAAAAGGCAAAAAATTAATGTTTTAAACTGTGTTGACAAAGGCTGACTTCTTCTTCTCCTGTTAAATGCCCTGATAGACGTGTTCTAGCAATTCATCACCCCCTGCAGTTTGGGAATGGAAGCAAACAGACGGCGCACAGACGGAAAAAAAGTGTGAAAGCCTCATGCGTTCTCTAATGCAGAGATTGGGCGTGTTTTTTCCGCGAGAAAAGCATAACCCAGCCTTCAGTTGGCCGTTTGAACAACTGCAAGTTTTCGGCCTTTTGAATTTTCTGTTAAATTGTCTCCAAAGGGTGTTTGATGGATTCTCCTAATAAAAAATAAAATGTTAACTTTTACCAGAATAATCTTGCTCAACCGTCATTTATGGTTCTCTGCACATGTGTCAGTGTCTGCGTCTGCCTCAACATCCTACTCTGCCTGTATGTTGATGTTTTTGTTGACATGGGACATTTCTGGGCCGCCTGAAAGTTTGGTGACCAGCCAATCACTGCTGGCACTGAGCCACGGAGGAGGAGCCCAGTTTGGATATTGCTTTTACAAACAATAACGTAAAATTCGTCAGACCCTACCTTTAAGTTTGGCAGGTATGTTAACAGATTGAAATATTCAGACTGGCAGAAGCATACCAGAAATTCATGGCACATTTAAAATTGAAAGCTCTTGCATACATACAGTCATTTAAGGTCTCCATATGTAAACCCCCATTACATCTCATCACTGTGTAATGCACAGAGACAAGACACAGTTTCTCTTAACACTGATCCTCCCTCAGTGGTCCTAACAGGGGCAAAGTGGGGGAAGATGGTGATGTGTTGATTTGGAGGCAGAACCGACACCAGCACTGTGTGCACTTGTGTGTCTCAGTGTGTGTGTGTGTGTGTGTGTGTGTGTGTGAAGTCATGCTTCTTTCGTATCTGTGAAGTCATAATGTAATGTGCAATCACACACTGGGAAACTGAAGTGTGTAAGAGGATTTAAGGGACAAAAGCCTCACCTGTTTTTTCCAAAAGACCAATGGATCTTGGCTGAAACAGTTATTCAAGAACTTTGTATCAGCTGCATTGTGTATTGTGCATAAGTGTGTATTGTGGCGATTTTGCGATTTTCACTTGTGTCCGCATCGGTCAATGGACGGGTTAACCGGGTTATTTTCCTCGGCATGATTTACAAACAGGCATCCATGGGCAGCTCTGTGGTATTAGGTGACATTACAGTCCATGCTCCTCCCCTGCTGACTGCAGAGTGAAGCAAATGAAGTAGAAGTTTACAACATATCCTACCTCTCCTTTCCATCTTGTTTTAGTATTGAATATAGTTCTGTAAATTTTACTTGTTCTAAAATTGAGACCAATAACATTTGTGATAATTGAGTCTATTTATGATGTAAATTGAAGGAGCAAAAGCAATATCGGCCCCAAATATTGGCCCAAGAAAATGGACAGCCTGTATTGATCATCGGCTAAGGGCAATGAAAAAAGACATGCAGGACGTCATCACATCCACTGAGTGTGTGTGTGTGTGTGTATGTGTGTGAGTTGATTTTTGAGACTGTGTAAAATTTGTGTCTTGATGCATGTTTCTCTGCATGACTGCTTGTCTTGTTGTGTGTCCTCATAAATTTGTGTGCACAAGTTTGTGAGAGTGACTAAGCAAGTGTGTACTCACTTTCTTTACCTTTGTGTATGTGTGTGAATAAGTGTGTTTGCATGTGGAAATAATTGCACATACATGAGCAACCGTGCATATCTCCTTCCTTTGGGGCTGAGGTACAGGACAGCCCAGTATGTGTGTGTTTTGTGTGCACAAAAATCAGAGGGATACACTCGTCCTTAGAATTTTCACAAAGATTGATGAGCCTGCAGACCCTGTGTCTCCGGTCTCTGTTTCTTTAAATGGAAACTCGTAGTTCTGTGTTGAATGACCTTTGTGAAAAAATAACCTTTTACATTCTCTACATGACAAATACAGACTTAGATCTTAAAATCCAGCCCTGAAATTCTGGTCACTTTTTGGTTGAAATAGCAACAAGAGAAGAGTTTTCAGCAGTGTAGGATCAAAATATTTCCTCAGATAAAGGGAACATCTCTCTATGCATCAACATTTTGTCTGTACTTCATACAGTTAATATGCCTGCTAAAATCATATTTACTTCCCTGTTTTATGTTGAAACCTGAGCTACAAACGTGTACAAATGTGTTTAATATCTGCACAGCTCACACCAAGAAAAAGGACATGCCTCGCGTTAAGCCGAATTGAATTTGGAGGCGTAGCTCTTCTTCTGTGTACCTGGATCTAACATCTTTGACAGCTGCCTTGATGGAGTGATGCTGAGATCACAGAGCAAGGATGTGTGTGTGTGTAGTCTGTACTCGGTGCTGATTTGCACATGCTTGCTGCTGCCAAGTTTGGTTGCCAGGTCTGATGTCACTCCTCTGCACAGTTTTTTTCACTGTTTACTGTATGAAAGCTGTCGTTGGCCAAAGGAAAACTGTGAAATCATATTCAACAGATGTTGGTCACAGATCTGATGAAACTGTAGGAAAATTATTTTAACCCCCTACTGTAAGAATACGTCCTTTTCAAAGTTATCTGTAAATAGTTCTTTCTTGAAATATTGGGAAAATACTTAAACTAAAGTGTATCAATTAACAAAATTCTTTCAACTGACTTTACTGTTAAAGCTTCCTTTTGGAACAGGAACTATTGGGTCTAAAAGACTAATACATCATAGGTTTTTTTATATTTAGTTATTGAGCACTTTGTGTTTTAGACAAACACTAATTGACAAAATGAGTATGTTGGTTTTAAATGTTAATCTATTGGACCACTTTAAGTGAATTTTGTTAGTACAACACCATTTTTAACAAATTCTTTAGTCAAGGTTAAGTGTAGTCAATAATATAGTTTTTTAGTTATATAAAATTTACTGAGTCATCTGTTTTATTATTTAACATTGAAGGGAAATGATGTCAACATGCATCACCATGGGTTGAGTTAGACAGGGTAAATGTAACAGGTGTGAACCCTCTTAGATATAGACACAAAATAATCCTGATCAATCGACTAATTGAAAAGATAATAGAATAGTCAACAACAAAAATAATTGTTAGCTGCAGCCATAGGAAGAACAGGTTAAAAAGGTGGAGTCTTCTGCAGAAATCAGGAGTGTTGGCAGTTATGGGTCACCTGACTTTCCACAAACTTGGTTATCCATCAAAGTTTTGCATTGGCTGGTTAAAGTTCAATTAGAAATGAACATCAGTCTGTTGTGGTAGTGACTGAGGGCAGTTGTTGACCCAGTTACTGATGCACTGTTACTGATGCAGCATGTTAACATATTTATAAATACCCCTGAAATAATATTTGGTCATGTTGGGAAACTTAAATGATGGGACCTCTGTGCAGGAGTGCGTTATAAAAGTCTGACCCGATGTGAGAAGAATCACTTGAAGAATCACTTGCAGGAAATTTTACAGATCAATGTCATTAATGAACAAATATCAACATGATTAAGAGTCTTTGCAAACGCAAATAGTGTTCGCAGAGGCGGAGAGACACAGAGGCAAGTAGGTGAGAGTGTGTTGTCATTGAATCAGAGAGAATTTAGCAGAACAGAGTGAAGAAGTAAACTTTTAAAAAAAATTACAGTGTATATCACTGGAAACAAGAGTATAGCAATATTATTTTTTCCAAATATCGTGCAGCCCTAGTTTTTAATCCCCAGTACACACATTGTGGATACAGACTCCCTTCAGATAGTTTATTTGCTTGAAAGGCTCAGCAATACCCTAAAACAGCTTCTTACTGTAGTTTTTTCATTTTAACAAACAGAGGCCAACAGTACATTTGTTTGGGTCTTTTTAAGCAGTGGATTAATGCACATTTGGTGCTCTACTGAGTATTTAGGGCAGCAAGACTGTGTATGTGGGAGTCAAAATAAGCCACAGTGTGCTCATAGTGAAGAGGGGACATGCCGCACAGAGCAGCAGTGTGACTGTCAGTGATTTTAATGATAAAGGCAACAGCACAGACGCGGCAGAGATGTGAGGTTTTTAGGAGTGTCAATATGTCTTAAAAGCTGGTTGCTAACCATCATTTAAGAGAAGAAAAAGGCAGAGCTTAACAACCTTGAAAGGTTGTCAGTCATTGATATCTCATCCAGACGCTGTGATACGGAGTTAAACTCAGCCAGCAAGTCACCAAACTTGTGTTAAAAACCAAACAACAAAAAAGTATTGTGACCCCTTGTGTATATTTGTTATTTAAACCTTGGGTAGCTTTTTGCTGGTCAGGAAGGCTTTATCTGAAAGCTGAAGAAGAGATTTGATATGATTGAGCTTTTCATTGTCAGAATGATGGTCAAGTGACTCAAATTCCCTCTGACGGCTGCAACTTCACAGAAATTATCACGTTCCCACTGTGTTCCCACCTGTGAAACCAATCTCCTGCTGCTCACGGTGATTATTAACCATCAGGACAGGAAACTACCTCACTGTTTTCATATTGTTCGTGTGTATGTGTGTGTGTGTGTTTTGTCTCATTGATTGAGCTCTTCCTGTGCTCTGATGGTCATGGTTTCCAGATGCTTCTGCCTCCTCTGATGACTCATCAATAACCAGGTATTAATACACAGCTTGTGTTTGATACTCAGAAACATTATCTGCATCATAAAAACTTTTTTTTCAGACTTAATGTGACTGAAGTCACACCCGTTACTGTGGTCAAATCTAGGTAAATTGTTCTAGGTGATTTATTTTAGTTCCCCAGTGCTTTCTTCTTGCCGGGCGTGTGTTTCCTTTGCAGCGTTTTTCAGCTGTTGCATTTGCTTTTGAATGTGCAGCATTTCTGAATATGACACGTCATTTCGGCAGTTGCAGAGTGTTTGGCCCTTGTCAGCCACCGTAGTTCTCTGCCTCACAAATCAACAGGTTCAGAGTTAGAGTACAAAGTTGAAAAAACACATGTGATATCTTTATAAATAAGAATGTAGCTCAATGAAGCGAGAGAAAATTCCTCAAAGTAAAGGTTAAATTTTAAATCATTTTGTTTTTTTAAATCTCCAAATAATATTGATAAACGTGTCTTTCTCAGCAGCAGAATCAATGTTACGTTTAAAAATTCATCAGCTCTAAATAGATCATATTCCCTGGGTTTTTACAGACAGTGATGACATGTATAAACATATGTTAAACTGTCGGTCACACAGCTTATGATCAGCCTTTAATCTTTCTTCTGTTACAGTTGATTTGTCTCTACTTTTGCTTCCTCTAGCACTTTGAAACCTGAGCCAGCCTTTCATGAAATCTGACCATAATTACACCCCAAATAGCAGAGACATTCAATCTTTGGTCATGGCCACAGATGCATTAGGTTGCATTTCACAGGATGCATAAGAAACTAAGTGCTTACTGTGTGTTGTTTGAAAATGTTTGAAAATGTTTATTGAAAACAGCTTGTCAAATCCTGATCAGTAAACCACGTTAAATCCCTGTGGGACAGATGGTGATATAAGTACTCTGCACTGTACACTTCCTGCCAGAGCATGTACTGGAAAATTATCTCCATGATGATGAAGAAAATACACCTTCTACAACCAGAAGAAAGGTCATGGAAAAAAAGAAAAACAGTAACAAAGAGATGAATAACTAATATTAAAAGTCCAAAAGTAAAGTCCTTGTCAAAACTCAGCTTTAGTGTTAAAGGAATTAAAGTTTTGATCAGAATACTAAAAAGAAAAATATTTTAACAGTTTAATGCATCCATTAATTCAGATAATTTGTCAGGTCAGGGATTATTTTCATCAAAGGTCTTAAAAGTGGGATTTTATACCAGAAACTTTGGAACAAAACCTCACGGCTTGTTTGTGTGCATATAGTGTCCTGTGTGTACAGGGCTGTATGTGATGTTTTGAAATATACAGTCTGATCCAGATGAGCGTCTTTGTGGGATTTGCACACAAGAGGTCAAGTGTTATTGTTCACTGAGAGCCAGAATGAGTGGCACTGTGAAAAAGCTCAGCGGTAGAGAAGCTGTGGATCCGTACTTACTTTTCCCCATAAACCAAGAAATGGAAATATTTGTGTGTTTTAAAAGATAAAACCCTTGATTTCCACCAAGAGAATCAACAAAAGTTGCACTTCAGAGGTTTTCCTGGATTTCAGGGATAATCTGGCAGGGTGGCGATCCCTGCACTCGATGGATTACAGAAGCAGTGGTGAGATGGATCGCATGTCGTCAGCTGTGGGTGGAGGTACATACAGTAGGTCCACAGGGTTCACAGCTTAAAGCCCTGCTGATGTTTTTTCAATCAGATGGGAACTAAAGAGGCAACTGAGAACAGTGGATAAAGTCAAGAACCAGAGCAAAAAAAACAGGGAACATAATGTTCTTTGCTGCTCTCAGAGACGTCAAGAGACATCTCAGAAATAAAACATTTTTGTGACGTCCGCAGATCTTTAGATCAGTACTCGACAGGTTTGTCTTTGAGAGTGGATAAATGGCACTCAGGTTAAAAAATTACCTTCAAAATAAAAGCACAGAAGTTTTAAACACAAATTAACTTTATGTTTCCCCAAGCAAAAGCCAATGACTCACTTTAGTCTGAGGAACACTGGTCTGGATGACCAACAGGTGTCAATCTGTGTTTTACTGAAAAAACCTGAATGTATTCATCAGCTGACATCAACAGATGTTTAATACCCATGTTTCTTCTGAAAACTTAAAACCTGACAGATTTACCAGGAATTAGGAATTTTCTTTTTTTTTTTTTCAATGTTTTTTTTTTTTTGTTAATTTAGTGGTAATTTAGTGGTAATTTAGTGGTAATTTTCCACATCAGTTCCAATGAGGTTAGGACAGAGTTGAAATGTTTGCAATTTTTGGGGGGTTTCTAATCATTTTAAGTCTATATTTAACCAAATTGTGCAAAAACTACAAATGAAATGAAAATAAAAGACACAAGGAAAGTACTAAAAAACTCTGAAACACTGAAGGACACACCTGAAAGATCATCTACATACCAACTATGTATGCTATGTTTGACAGAGAAATTAAATAAAAATANTGTATTCATCAGCTGACATCAACAGATGTTTAATACCCATGTTTCTTCTGAAAACTTAAAACCTGACAGATTTACCAGGAATTAGGAATTTTTTTTTTTTTTTTTTCAATGTTTTTTTTTTTTTGTTAATTTAGTGGTAATTTAGTGGTAATTTAGTGGTAATTTTCCACATCAGTTCCAATGAGGTTAGGACAGAGTTGAAATGTTTGCAATTTTTGGGGGGTTCCCAATCATTTTAAGTCTATATTTAACCAAATTGTGCAAAAACTACAAATGAAATGGAAATAAAAGACACAAGGAAAGTACTAAAAAACTCTGAAACACTGAAGGACACACCTGAAAGATCATCTACATACCAACTATGTATGCTATGTTTGACAGAGAAATTAAATAAAAATAAAAATTTATAATAAAATTGTATTACTTTTTAACTGCCTACTTCATACTTGTAGCACTATCTTGACATCAGCAATTTGGAAGTTTTTGTTATGGGAATAGCAGATGGCACAGTGGTTAAGGTTGCACGTAAAAAAGCATTTAAAAGATTTGAAATATTTATATTAAAAAACAGAAAAATAAAAGATCCTTCTTTCTTTTCTTTTTTAACATTATGGTGATTACAGCATAAATAATTTATTTTAGAAAAACTGACTCTTGTAGCTTTCAGAGTCTGCAGGGTAATGCATGCCTATCCTGTGTCACTCTCTTATGAAAAACACATAACTTTTGATTCGCCAGACTGCACACACTCTAAATATAAAAAATGTCTGAGTCTGATAAAAAATGCACACAAATAACGCTTAAGTGTAATCCTACTTAATTGATAAGAGAGCTTTCAGGTGTGAAGACACTGTTCAGAGCTTTGGATAAATAAGTTATTAATAAATCAGAAAAGTATCTGGTGTGCTTTCAGTCATTAAACACAAAAAAACAACTTTTTGAATTTTGTCATTTTTGCCCAGCAGTTTTGTTGTTTCAGGAAGCACAGAAAAAGACACAAAATTCTGGAGACACAGCTTCATGTCACCTGTACCCCATGATAGATATGAATTGTTATCGGTGTAACATTGTCTGGTACTAAACGTTGGTTTTGATGGTACATTTGAAGTCACTGTAAAGCATCTGGAAACACTTCACTGCCCTCAGGACGTGTCAGGCCAACGACCTCTTGTACCAGAGCTGAGAAAACAAAGTTTATAGCATCAATGCATGTATACAATAGATCCACTGAATATGACAAGCATCATTACTCGAACAAGACAAAATAAGTGATATAGAAATCATCCTGCCTGTCAGAATGTCGTTCAAAAGCTGTAATCCAAGAAGAATGTGACTCTGCTGAACGACATATCAGATCTGTAATGGTTTCACTCACCCTGACTCTGATTGAAGAGAGCTGAATGTAACGCTGTCATTTTTTCCTAGAAGTGAAGCATTTTGTGTGTGTGTGTGTGTGCTATTGGTTTGGAAACACTGGGGCAGGAATTCATCTTCTCCTAACAGACCATCAACACACAGCCAGAGGTGAAGTCACTTTTATGGAAATGAGGAAGATGAGTGGAAGCAGATTAAAGGCCAAACAGATCCTTTAGATAGTGTGTGTGTGTGTGTGTGTGTGTGTGTGTGTGTGTGTGCGTGCGTGCGTGCGTGCGATATCTACCATTATCAGAGCTGGGATCTGACTGGAATAATTTAAATTCCGGAGATAAACTAAGTTGTTGTGTATAATTCAGATATAGTAAGATAATAATAAGATATAATTTTACAAAAAAATAACAAGCATCTGATATCTATTGTGGTAAAATTAAAGGAGCTCTAAAAAGGAGTCCAGTGGGAAACATTCGTAGCAGTAACAATAAACTGTTTAAGATCCTCATAGATAAGTGAGTAATGCTCAAAGCTCTGATTGTGCTCGAACCAGTGCCCTATAGTAAATTTGTTCAAGATCTATATTCCCTGTGTTACTTTGATTTTAGTCTGCAGTGTGTTAAACTTTGAGGAGACTTTGATTATAAATCTGACAGACATAGGGAGTTCTTACGATGTGTAATTTTACATCATATGTGATCAAGTAAGTCACCAATGAAACCTCAAACATGTTCACTACATATCATCATAATCAATCAAAGTGCAGGCAGAAGGTTCAATGCTAAAACCTGCAAATTAAAAGTTTGTGTTTACCAATTCAAGTTATGCCAAATGATACGTTGGACAGGGAAAGATCACTGAGTGATGGGAGTGTGAGTGGAGGTCTTGAAAACAAACACAGTAATGAACGCTGGATGAACAGACACTGTTAGAGGACTGTTAGGGAGCAGCTACTGTGAGGTACCTCTGTGTTTATTTCTTTTGTTTGTGACCACAATGTAGACGACCTCATTCACTTTGCTGAGGATCGAACAATGCCAAAAGATCACTATTGGTCAAAAAGTGTTAAAACAGTTACATTCCATAATTATTTCTGCATTGAAGATACTCTTTCATTTCATTGGCTTTAATATGATCCCCAAAATTTCCGCTACACTTTATATTCATGTCTCCATGTTCATAGCATGACTGCCCTGTACAGAGGAAATGTAACAGAACAATGTGTCACGTCGAGCTGAACCGTTAATGTGGGTAATTTCTGCTAACAACAGGGTGAACTGGCAGCTCGTCTCGGGGGTAACGGCTCAGTGGTCACACTGACAGAGCAGCAGGACCGTTGGCACAGAGGTTTGACCAGGCGTAACTGAGGCCCCGCCCAGAACAAACCCCCGACAGAGAGATCATGATCATTGGATAAGGGCAACTCAGACTTACTAACCAACAGGATTCTCTCCAGAAATAATCTGAACACAGATTACACGGTGAGCCAAAGCAAACATTTACATAATAACACTGGAATTTGGCATCTGTTCAAGTGAAATACATACAACACGACCCTCACTTGTCTGCTGCTGACTTATTCTGTTCCTCTTTCATTCAATCCAAAGATACATTGGTTTAAAGGCAAATCACAGATCTGAGTAATCACTGTATCTCCTCCTGACTCTTTCATGTCTTCACTAAACCACAGGGGTTCCTAATCCAGGAAGAGTTAACCTCTTCCTCCTCTGGTTAAACAGCAGACAGATGAAAAGACACCAATTAAGCAAAGGAAAGGAGAGGGAAAGAGGCTGAGAAAGGAAAAGGAAAGAAAGCTGACAGGAGGGGGGGCACAGGCGGCAAAGGTCAAACTTAAAATGCTCAGATAAAAAAACACAAAGGCGGGTAGCGAAAGTCAAACTGAGAGAAAGACACAAAAAGACAGGATTAGAAAAACAAGCTGCAGAGGTCAACCTAAAGGCCTGGTAACACAGAATGACTCAAGTAGAAGAAATGAGGAAAAAGACGCGAGACTCTGTTGGCGAGGGGCCAGATAGACCATTTGCAAAGTTAGTCTGGTCAGCGTAGCATGACGGTGATACGCTTTAAAACTCTGCCTTCAATCTCACATTACACTCACATTACTGTCCTGCTTTTAACCTTTGATACGCTGGTGTTGGCACACCTCTTTACACCTCAGGGAGAAACAAAAACTTCAAAAAAGGAGAGAAAGAATCCATGAGGGTAGAACGTGGGCCTCCAGTAAAGCACTGACAGACAAAGCTCCCTGAAGATCTGTAGGCTTCAGTCGATGTCCTCAGATACAGTTGCACATCATTAACTCTGGGCTGATGTAGGTGGGCATCATAAGGGAATCAGTGTTGTCCAAAGATTTAAAATGAGGACAAAAACAAATAGTGAACATATCCCTTTACAAGCATTGTGTCTATTACAGCATATTATATTGTACTATAGTGCTTCATTCTTACTGTGAACCCACTTTGTTACTTTTTATGGCACTTAATTTTATTTTCACCAATATACCATGTTCAGTCAGTCACATTCAGACTGCTTGAATTTCTTTTGCTTGCTTTTTTCTGAGCAAATGACAAATATTTACCTTAAAATTTGTGTAAAATGCACTTTCAAGACCAATTCTTTCATCTAAAATCAAAGCTGCCTCCTGTAAGCCAGAGAACGGCAATCTGAGAAGTGAGCGACTGCTTTGCTGCCAAAACATGCTGTATACACTTGTGCTCAGATGATGAATGATAACACATTAAATTGTCTTTCACTCATGGTTAGCAGTGGAGTGAAGCCATTTATCAACAAAAGACTGTGTTTAGTCTTTTTAAATCATAATGGCAACAGAAGACCAAGAAATCACAAATTTTATCAGGGTATGTAAACTTATGAGCACAACTGTACCGAGCTGGGCACCTACTTTCAGGGAGGATGGAGTAGTCCTCACTCTTAAAAATGATACAAGAGTTTTGACAGTAGTTTGTGACTCAAATCCCCCCAAAAAACTGTCTACGGAGAGAAGAGGAGACAAGAGGAAGGTTTTTATTCTCTAAATCACGTTTTCAGGTGCTAACTGCCAGAGCCTCCAACAATGCACAGAGCTGTTGCAGCCACAGAGAAATTTCCTCATAAATATTCCTCTGTATGAATTTCCCATAAAGTTTCAATGACATAGAACCTGCTATGTGATCAAGGGATGGACTGTGCACTTAAAGACGGTTCGTCGATCTCTGTGATTTGGCAGATCGTCTTCACATTCTAATCCTTCATCATCTAATCTCCTCATATCGCACACCCTTATTTTGTGCTGTAGAGCTTCATTCTTGTTGCAAACCCACTTTGCTACTTTCCCAGGCGCTAAACTTTGTTTTTAAAAATATGTCCTGTTTGGTTTGCTGTAGGGGTTCTACATTTGCAGAACCTTTTGTTCTTGACACATTTGACACTTCACATATGTCCACTCTCCTTTTTTCCTCTCTCAAGATGCTCTCCTCATTAAAATGCAAAAGATAGATATTTACCTTAAAATTTGTGTAAGATTTTCAAGACCAATTCTTTCATTTAAGCTCAAAGCTGCCTCCTATAAACCAGTATACTGTATTTTACCCAAACTGGTCGGGAGAAGAACAAAAACATTATTCCTGTCAGAAAAGCTTTCAGTGATGTTCTCTGTTCTTCTTTTGAAGAAGAAATTGAGTCTATTTCTGACAGAACTGCAGATTTAGCTGCGTCCACAGAGATGGCTTCACACACCGCCTTTGTTTTCAAACATTCAGACGCTCCCCGCCGTCGTCACGTACGCAGCCCTCGCCTCTCTTCTCTGATTGGCCGGCCACTTTCGTGCCGGGTGAAGATGTTTGTCATTGGATCTTAGCGAGCTGGATCTGCTGAATTTCAGAAAATGGAACAGGCAGGTCCATCTGCTCTGCAAGGTTAACCAAAAGTAGCAACACCACATATATTGTTGTAACTTATACTGCAGATCTGATGGTGAATAAACCTAAATAAACCTACAAATTGCTGATTTTTACATGAAAAAATGAAGATGTTACTGTAACATGGCACCTGTTGAAGGGTCACAAACATGGCTGTCAGTGCTGATGTGTTGCAGGGTTGTGGGGTGGGATGGGGGCAGACTCCCTCCCAGCTTCCTTAGAACAACAGTGGTCTTTGATGAGTGCTGCTGAATGGCAGCCGGGCTGCACGCTGACACCCGCAGCCTCACAACCGTAGACCAGCCCGGATAATTGACAAAGCTGACAACCTGTTTGCTTAACCTCTTCACCCGACCCCTGAGGGGAGGTCAAGGTAGCCGGCCATCCCCCCCCTGATCTCTTCCTTTTACTCCTCTCCTTGTTCTTACCCCCATGTCTCCTCTCCTGCTGCTCCCTCCCGCTCTCTCCCAGTTCCATAACACCCTCCTCCTCCTGCTTCCCACGCCGCGTCGTTACCTCGATTACATCACACGTCATCAAGCACGCCAGGGATTTGGGCTGGTTGTGTTTTCCCTCATGCCAGATGTATGGTCGACTTTATGAGAGCTTGTCGTCTTTGGTGTGTGTGTATATGTGTATGTGTGTGTGTGTGTGCTTCAGTGTAATCCTAATGTTCACTCTGTTTTCTATCAGTAGTTTTGTGGTTTTGGGGCAAACAGCTGATTGAATGCAGTTGTAGTTTGGTTTTGCAGTTTAACTCTATTTTTGCGCCAAGTCTTTTTTTACCTCCAGTCCTTGTTTGAAAGAACTAAATACAAAAAAGTTAAACATTAAGGGTTATTTGTAGTTTGTTTTTTTATATATTTCAAATAACAACATACAAGACTTAAAAATGCCTCATGTCTTGCACTCCTACACTTGTGGCAGTGCCCTTGGTGGTTTTTCCTTCTCTGTCAGAATTTAAATTTATTATGAGCGTAATCCTGGCTGGATAGTGCACAGTCATGGCGGTGCAGGTTAGGGATTTGAGAGTTTTGCCTGTTGTCTCTCTCTGTAAGTGAGATGCTCTGAAAGATTTAAGCATGTTGGTAGCCTGTCTTAGCATGAAGACTGAAAAAGGAGAAAAACCATTTCTTGTACGAGGTTGTAACCATCTTTGTTTGATTTGAGGTTTCTGCTTTAAGAGAATAGCAGATAGTCACTGTTTTCTAACAAGAGATGTTTTGACCTTTCCTTCTGCATTCTGGAGATCTTTCCTTCCTTATAAGAAAGATGTCGTAAATTAGGTTTTTATGTGAGTGTCCCTGAAGACTGGGTCCACAGCCTGACCACCTGCAAAATACACACTTATGATACAAAGGGACCTCATCCAAACCTGTCATAAAGGCTTTAGACATGTTGACAAAAAATTGAGGATTCATCTAGTTATGACCAGGCACTTAGGTGGAGATCTTATTCTTCAGGAACAAATTAACAGATACTTCCTGAATCTCCTTCAGTGTTTAGCAATATTCAGACAGTTACTTCAAATCATTAATGGCTTTTACTAAAAGTAACTGAATTACAAACTGAGTCAGTGAATAAAATAAGGTTGATTTAGTTGTGAAATGAACTTCAGAGCTGCATGTTTCAGTTTTGTGTTGCCTTTCTCATCTGTAGAGCTGATGTGAGCTGAACCTGTCATTGTTGTTTGCAGCACGGGACTCTCACCCTGGTAGAAGTGTGTTTGCATTATATACTCACAACACTGGTGCTCAGTCACTCAATTGCATCCCCATCGTTTGCTGTGTAGATAAAACCAGAACTTCATCTTTTATTCCCAGTGCATTATCTCTTTATTTATTCCCGATGATGTGTGTTTGCCTCCTGCACTTGTCCTGATTTAGCCTGGCATTAGCCGTGTTGTGCTAGCACAGCTGTGAGCTGTGTGTCTAAATGTAGCTCTTAATGTTGGTACACAGAATTAGGCTGAGCAGTAAAGCCTCCTGTTATCTGGCAGAATTATCCATCAGGAGTGTGTAACAATATTGACCTGTAAGCTCATGTTTTGGAAAGCAGTAGCTCTGCAGGTCAGTGAGCACTGAACAGGCAACGTGATTTTATGCTTCTCTTTGGTGGCACAGTTTCACACTCATAGCTCAGGTAACACTGGTACATGGGAGGAACACATTTTATGTAAAAACTGTGTGCACTGCAGTCTTGATGTTTTGTTACACCCTGGTTAACCAGGTCAATGAGCAAGTGTGCTTAATACCAGGATGCCTTAATGGAATGAAGTTGTCATTAATTAATGCCATTAAGTACAACTCTGCTTTCAGGCCATGACAAGTCAAAATGTGTCCTGTTAAAGATGTCTGATACACTAAAGATGAAGATGTTCTCTTCTTTTTATGGCCTTTCTTTACTGTAAAACGTTTGTTTCATAGAACATTCAGATGTTTTTGGGCCTTTACAGCGGATGTGGAGGTTTCACACTTTGAGTGTTGCTCTTGATCCTGTATCACTCTGAAATACCATGAGGGCAGTGTGGTCTGTTTGACTGTAAAATCACCTTTTACTGGTCCTGCTATGTTTTCTACTTGCTTTTCTTGTGGATTTTGAGGGTATTATCTTATACTGAAGCTGCTAAATGTGACAGGAAAGGCCGATGTACAGACACTATACAGTGACCCCAGGGATGTTGTTAAGAAACATGGTACAGCTTGGTGAGCAATTACAGGGCTTGCGGTCTGCGTCATTACTTTAATAGTTACATTTGGGAGGAGGTGCACATTAGACTTTGCCTCTAGGCTTCTGTGCAGGAAAAAGACTCAGCAAACTTTCTATATTGAGTTCACCATGGTAGTTTGAGCCTGGCTCTAACCAAGCTTCAGCCTTTGGCACTGAAAAAACAGGCGTTGCAAAAAAAGGGAAAAAAAGGGGGTGGAAAAACAACATGCAGTTTCTCAACTGACCTACAGAAACTAGTAACTAAAGTCCAGAAACCCCCATCAACAGCTTTGTTAAAACAACCGTTTGATTGCACCATTATATGTGTTTACTGCCCGGTTCAACCGTGTTGTGATTTTTTTTCTCCACTTTTATAAATTTTCACAGGTGCTGGAGGTTAAAAATTAATGTGTTTCAGAATAAAATAGAATGGAATGGAATAGAAAAACTTTATTGACCCCAAAATAGGAAATTGTGCCGTTACAACAGCCATTGTTAAAGTCAGTGGAGCAATATGATACAGATACAACTCAACATACAAAAAATAGAAATGGGAAATATATATTTACTCCAAAATTTACGGTAACATATTAACAAGTTTTTTGAAAATGAAAAATTAAATACACAGTGGAATTTGGTGTTATCAATGCTTGACTTGAAAATTTAGTTTTACTGTTTCTTTTTCAATCTGTCCACGCAATGGATCTATGCAATAATATGATATGAAATGATATGATATGATTTGATGTGATATTCTATTCTATTCTATTCTATTCTATTCTATTCTATTATATTATATTATATTATATTTATGTCACATAGTTAGTGTGAGTGATCATCATATTTAATACAACTAGCATATCAATAACAGTTCACTTCACACATTAAGAATTCCCATGGAGCAATGACCAAAAGATAATGGGCTGAAGACCAAAACTCCTGTCCTCTATACCCATCTTTATCATTTCAGCTCTTTGTATGAAGTATTCTGCTGAGTTTACTCCTTCCTCGTTGTGTAAGCTACAGTTGACACGCTGTATTAGTCTCTTCTCATGCTGCAGGTGCGATTGCCTTTTTTTGACCGCTGCCCCGCTGAGACCTTGTGTGGTTCACCTTCTGCTCTTCTTCTGAGCTCATTCTGCTCCATTAGAGCTTGAGCCTGTTCTGCGGTTATATTGCTGCTGCTGTGGAGATTATTACTGGGTATTTATCTTAGCGGTTGCTAACATTAGTGACCTGTAAGCTTGTCAGTTGGCACGGAGAGGAGCTTTAGGGTCATGGCTGGCAAACAGCGCTGTATATATTCCTCAGGTGAGTGTGTACAGCTCCAAACACATTGATTCCAACCACAGTTTGAGTTATAATCAAATTCCAAAAATGTGTTTGAACAATCTAATTCTTCCTTTTTTTCTGTTTCACAATTTAAAGAAAACAAAGGAGTCATTAGTTACAATAATAGTTGTTTTACTTTGGCTCACCAAATTAAGACTGAATTTTCCCATCAGCCTTGCTGCCCTTGCCCCTCCTCCCTATCAGGATAAGCATGCTTTTCCTTTTTTTTCTTTCTTTTTTTCCTCATTGGTTTGCCCCACCCTCCACCATCTGCCCTCTCATTCAGTTTGTGTCCCAGTTGCAGGTCTTTTCAGAATTTCATTGTACTCTGCTTTCTAAAAGTTCGATATTCGTTGACTTTTGAGACTCACATAAAGTTGCGTCGTGAATGCAGTAAAGTAGTTATAACTGTGATGAGGGCAAAGGAGAGAAACTCTTTTTACTTCAGATTTTTTTTTTGTCAATTAGATGCAGTGCACCTAATGTATATAAAACTATTGATACTTTTCTGTGAAACCGGAATAAAACTGAACAATGACTCTACCAGCTAAACACTGTTTGGTTTCACAGACGTTTTAATGATTGAGAGGTTGATTTTATTCCTTTCTGAGTGCTCCCCTATTTCACATTGTTTGGTTTTACAAGGCCTCTTCACTTGAATAGCCCAAGTGATCGCTCAATCCCTGTGTAACTTTTTCAACAGTCGTAAATTCATCAGCAGGTTGATGGTTAAGCTCAAGTTTGAGTGTAGTTAAACTGTGTTCATGTTTAAAGCTGTTTTCCCTGCAGGGTTGGATCCCAAACTTGGCATTTTGTTGAATGACGTTCTCCAATTTTTCCTTTCATTGAATCTGTTCTTAATTCTGCTCTTGTCAGAAAAAGGAAACGGGTATGAATAAGTGGAATCTGCAGACGGCACATTGTGTTATCCTTGTTAGTGACCAAACACTCAGCTCATTAAAATTTCAGACCCGACAGATAAAAATTGAGACAACATGTGTTTTCATCTTTCTTGTCTGAATAAGTTTTCTAGAACATGTTCCTTCACTTTATTTGTATTGTTTTCCCTTTTAGTTTGGCAGGTCAGTCTTTTTGCCTCACTAACTAACACAACTTAATGTTGTTTTTGAGCAAACCCCCACACTTACAGCCCAACATCTGCTCTGGTGGCTGAACCGAGGTGAATCCCTGCATCCAGACCTACACATCTGGTGAAAAGCATGAAAACACAAAAATGAGGCATCTCCCTCCCCAACTCTGGAGGAATGCCTTGTTTCCTAGATGAGATTTACAAATGAGACAAAATGCGTGTTTGACTTTTTAGCTCTTGAACTTTTCTCTAGAATAATCTTGCAACATGGGAGGATGGCTGAAGAATTTGATAAATAGATTCTTGGAAGAATGTACAGATTGATGGGATATATTGAATGGACTGATGGATAAGTATATTTTATGCCTTAATGGATAAATGGTGAATGGGTAGATTGATGAAAGGATAAATAGACAGTTGAACAGGTTGGTGAATGGATGATGAACAGATAAAAGGATAGACGAAAGGGTATCAATAGATGGTTGGATTTATGAATGGATGGGTTTGACAGTTGAATAGATTTATAGACTGAGGGTGGATAGATCAGAGTATGAACCCTCTCCGGTCCTTTGAGAGGCTAGGGGTAAATACCGCCCCGATGACATCAGCGATTAGTGTCATGGCTGCGGGCAGAGAAGCAGCTCATGTTTGCACATATTGATTTCACTGACCAGCAGCAAAGTGGATCCTGTTGACTAACAGGTTGTTTTTATTTATTTTCCTCCTCTTTTAATGCTGCTTCATATCTCAAACTGCAGCTTGCGGCTGGAGGCGTCTTCTCAGATTACACTGAGCTGAGGAGAAAGAATATGATGTGAGCACACGGCCGCTGGTCACTACTTCTTCTGCCTAATTATCTGCTCATTTTCACCAACATTTCACAGTTTGGGCAAGCAGCTGATGTTGTGTTTATGCATAGTGACACTAAAATAACCCTGAGTGACATGATCAGGAACACTAACAGCAGCCAAGAGCTGCACAATGCCTCCTACAAAATAAAAGTCACATGCAAACACCCAGGGCAGTTTGAGGTCCATGTGCTTTGACAATTTTAGTTTGAATAATAAATGCATATAATGGCTTTGAAACAGTGTCTAACCCTGTGTTTCCTTGTATGTAAACTTTGGCAAAAATAGTGTCAGTTAGTATTAATTATTCAAACCATCCATGACTGATCCAAATGGGAAATGTGTGTTTATGGATATAAATTTGGACAGAATTGCATGTAGCTTTGTGCCCAAATGCTGCAAAATCTCTTAGCATTACACCTTTTTTTATTACATTTGTAACACTTATTTGTTTATTTCTGTCACTTGCAACACAGTATTTATCATTTACCTCCTTTAAGGGAAGCATTCGCCCTCAGTGATATTCCACACGTTTAAACAGGTCAAATATGATGCCTTAAATTGTAGGTAAGGTGAAAGACTAGTGAGTTATTTCTAATAGTTACATGTAATTTTTAAATTAACCAGTCAGTATTGTACCTTACACCACCATATGTTTTTTACTGATTGGAGACATAAGTGCAGCACTTAAAGTTGTGGTGGAGCAAACTGTATTGATTGTTTTCAGTAAATACAGGATCTAAATGCTGTCAGTGAACACTGACAAATAAATACTTTTTTTTACCCATTTTTTTTTCTGTAACTCTTTACTAATATATTTTCACATCTTTTTGAATACCACTTAAACTGCATGTCAAAACGCTGAATATATAGGCAAGATATTTGTAATTTATAAGGAGTTTAAATTACAGAGGGAGACAACAGCATTTTCGTGGGGAGGAAGTGCTCAGCTCTGATAACTGTTCCTCATTAGTACATTTGGGACCAAAGGCAGCAAAAGCTGTGCAGCCTCACCATGGAAAATCAAATTGACCGAAGGTAAAAACCTGCTATAGGAAATTTTAGAATCAACTCACACAAAGTTACCAAAAAAAAAAAAAAGGATTTGTCTCTGTAGTCATCAGATGGGAGATGCAAAATTTAAAAATGTTATGAGGAGCTTTGAAGCTCGAATAAAAACGGATTTCTTTTTACGTGTGGACATTAAAGTGGCTCAGCCTGAGCCTGCCCCGGTTAAATTGTAATTCTGATTGATGTTAAAATTTGAATAAATGTTAATTTATTTTTCTCCTTCTTTTGAGCATTAGTCATGAAAATATACGCATCATCTCCGCATTTATTACATATTGGTCGTAGTTCTTTGATGTTACTTTTTCATCAGTTTTTACCAAGTTTGAAAACCGTCGAAATTTTTTGTTTATCTCTAAATAATTTAATCGTAGTTTCACACGCAGAATATTTGAATTATGTGATTTTTTTTTTCTTAAATTTCTGTTTGATTTTTGGCGCTTTTTGGTTCGCCTTTATTTCCCCTCAGTTAACAGTGAACAGAACATTTTATTTTAGTATTGTGACGTGACTGAATGGATTCACGAATGATGCAAAAGTCAACTGAGAGGAAACTTTACGAAATTGCTGCACCGTTTTCTTTGGTTTATTTGGGGCGTTTGTCTAAAAATAGAGATAAATATTGTCAGGCTTTTTTCTATTTTACTTTTTTTCTATATGTGAAAAAATAGGCAGGCCGATTCTACAGGGGCACGCCGAAATCACAACGAAAAGACATTATTATTCACAAAATTGATTCAAAGGAGAAATTTTGTAACACAAAAGCAAAAGGCGGGATTTAATCCTCTCAAAACTATTAAATAAGCTGGTAATAAATAAGGTGGAGTTGAAATTACAGACCCCTAAGATTTGAGGAGTTTTTTGGCTTGGCCTTTAGGCCTTTTGGCAAATTTTTGAAACTTAACGAAGTGATGGCCAAAGGCAGACGATGAGACATTTTGTTTGAGCTTCAAATGCACATCTCGACGGTGAAATCCTGCGGGTCAAAACAATATGATTTCACCGTCATCTTTGCAGCTGCACGCGCTCAAACACGCAAACATGGCTGAGACAAAACCAGCCAACTTTTCCACGGAGCTGCAAACTCTCATTCTCAGTGCTCGTTGAGCAAATATGTGCAAGAGAGGCCTATTTTGTTCATTGCAGAGAAAAAGCGTGAGGCGCAGGCACGCGCTGAACAATAAAATGCACTGTAAAATAGGGGAGACCGGGGCTGGGAGTTACACCTCTCTGCTTTTTTTTTTTTTTTTTTTTTTTTTTTTTAATACTTGTCGTTTATGTTGGAGTTCATGTACTTGTGAGGGGGAAAGACAGGAAAACTTGTATTCTCAGCCACAAAAAAATGTCTTCAGTGTGGAAGATTAACCTGGATTGTGTCAATGAAAATAGAATTTTATTCAGTTCAAACTAGTACCAGAAGGGAAAAAATGAAACCTGTTTTTTTTTTTTTTTTCTTTAAACTATCAGTTTGAAAGTCTTTTGTTTTCCACCAATAACCATTAAACTTAAACCATACTGAAACACACGATACGAAGAAATATATTTTAGTCTTAGGAATCATCTTGTGACTCTAAGAAACTTCCTGAAATGTTCACAATATAAATTAAATCAAGCTACAACCCTATTTTTTTGTTTGCAACCTAGATGTGTTAAATCTATGACACCAATTGGTCACATGTGAAATTTATCCATTAGAATGAGTTATAACATAACAAGTGTAGTAATTATTATTTCTCATCTTCTTGTTGACAGTATGACAAAACATTGCATTATTTATCTCTTAATCAGTTCAGAAAACTAACTTGATTGTTTTTTAATGTCTGACCAATCATCAGCAGAGAAAAGAAGATGAGAGACAGCGAGGGGGTTTAGACACATAATGATACGACTAAAAGGGACACATCACTCAGACTGAAGGAAAAAGATACAAAGCAACCAAAACCCATAATATTTATAAATACAACAATAAAAATAAATAATAAAAACAAATATATTGAGATTGAAAATTAGTTTCAATTCGAGGATGATTAGTTTGCTGTAGGTTTTGATAAAAAAAAAAAAAAAGAACAGTACTTAATCTCCACAGTGGCCAAAAACCCTCCAGTTTGGGTCTTGTCTCACTTTGTCAGGATTTATTTGGTAAAACCAGCAGGTGAAATAAATATTATCCCTCGGATGACCCTGTTTCCTTGTTTCTTTGAAACAAAGTTTTTAAATGTGTGTAATCCACAAACACTTTTTGTTCACTTTTGATGCAATGAAACTAAAACTTAACTCTAACCTAAAACATAATTTTATTTTGTTCATCATCTTTAGAAAATAGTACGTGACAAACTAATTCCTGTCTCTCTAGCACAGTCTCTGTACATACACAGTTATTTTATCTCCCTGAAACATGCTTTTACACATTACTCATTAATATGGTTTGAAAATGTTGAAAATACACAACAAAATTTTTATAACTCTCTAAAAACTGTTGAAAGTAGTTTACCATAAGTTGTATTTTATTTTAAACACATGGCCCTTCTGATAATCTCCAGGACTTTATTTCTATTTCACCAACAGCAGAAAAAAACAGATTGTTTTTTAATTTTTAATTTATAGTTGTATGAAAGTTTAATTTTGAGGGTTAATTTACTGAAGAACTGAACCAGCAAGTTTTAGCCCCTTGAATAATGTAGCTGCTGACCATATTCAAAAACTGTGTGGCTGGGGAATAGTCTTCTTTTATTTTAAAATTTGACGTCCATATGTATTGTTTATATTTATTAATGACTGAACAGTGCATATAAATCAACATGAGTTACAATGTAAATGAGGTAGAATTTGCATGTTGGTGACATACTATAGAGTTAACAATAATAACAAAAAAAGTGAAATAACAATGTTGTGAGAACACAAAAGCACCAGGTTTTAAAACAATTGCAGGATTAAGTTTATCTTTACACATTATCAGTGATCAATTTGTGCACATGGAAGGAGGTCATACTATAATAAATCAATGCACACTGGCCAGCTGAACTACACAACGTATTTGCTTTCATTTTTACTTCAGGAAAAAAACAATCTGTTTATTTAAAGCTCATCAAAGTTGAATACCGGTGTTTGACCAAAAAAGAAAAGGAGAAGAAAATATATTTCCTCAAAGAGATGATAGATAGGGAGGAAATTATCGTTTGATAAACATCTACACTTATTTACAATATGTAACGCAGACATATGCGAGTCGTTTCTCTTCCTTTACTCTGCTTCTGGCCATAACAGAAAAAAAAACCATGAAAAATCTTCATCCTGCCTCATGAAAAGTTCAGCTGCTCTACAAGCTGCTGTACTAACATTTACACGCAATATAATTTTGTTTACTACTGTGTCTAAGCTCTAGTCTTGACCTTTAACCTGTAAGACAGTGATTCCCATGGAGGCAAAGTGGATGTTCTTTCAGTTTATAACACCTCTCCTCTGCGTTATCGACCACGAGCCCCGCTGAGCCAATCAGCTGATCGAGGCTGGGGCAGCTGCAGCTCCATCTCTTCGCCTTCTTAGATGATTAGTGGTCACGCAAAGGGGCGTCGTTTAAGATCACAGAAGAAGAGGTGGAAAGAGGAGGAACATGAGCTGCCGGTTTGTGGTCCACCCATTGGCTCTCAGGCTGGTTACCTCTGGTTTTCATTGGACGATTTCGGTATCCATGAGCACCCAGGGCAAAAGAAGGCAGGATGGTGGGGTAGGATGATTTGAAGAATAAGGAGGTGAGGAGGAGGTCAAAACAGGCCACGCCTTGAAAAACTCAGCAGGTTTTGGTGTTTGTCCTGTTGGCACCAAGCTGCACCTCCTCAATGCTGCTCCCCCTCGATGCTGGCCCCACAAACCAACTCCTCCACTACTCATCCTTTACACCTCCTCTGTCTCATCTTCATATTTTTCCTCCTCAGGTATCTCCTCCCCTCATGTCCCTCTCTTCCTTCTCCCCGTCACTGGCCTCCTCTTTCACCCTCCACTCTCCTCCTGACATTCCTTCTGATTTCTCTCTCTCCTCTGTCTTCAACTTGTCCCTACACCTCCTTCCTCTTTCACCTCCTGTCTCTCTTTTTGTCTTATGTCCTCTCTCTCAACTCAGCGCTCTCCCCTTTCTCTCTCTCTCTCTCCTCTTCCTCCCTCTCCTTATCATTCATTGTTAGTCTCGGTTTGACCTCCTCCTTTAGCCTCTTTTCCTCGTGTGTCATTTCATATGAACATTCCCCTCCTCTTCCTCCTCTTACCCCTCCTCCAGTCTGTCTCTTCTTCTCCTCCATGAACATCATCCACCTCCTGCTGCTGCTGCTGCTGCTCATCCTCCCCCACATTTCCCTCACCTTGCTTCTTCATTCATCTCTTCCTCAAGCCAAATTTGTTTTGTGTTATTCTCCTTTTTTTCCAGAAAAGGACAGTTTGCTCTTAAGTCTGCAGAAAGAAACAGTTTTGGAAAACTGAATTACCTGAAGTCTGTCTTGAGTGCTTAATTGATTTATAAGTCTTTAAGTTATTGTCAGCTGAGGTCCAAGGTGACATCTTCAAATGTCAGACTAACACTAAATGATTCATGTTGATGAAAACAACTGATACTCACAGTGGTTAATGTAAGAATTTGGCTTTTATGCTCATATTATCACTCAATCAGTAGACAGTCTCTTCTGTATCTATTTATCAGGTATTTCTTATAAAAAGGATCAGTTTAAAATGAGCTGAAGGAAAAAATATCCTGAACAAATCTCAGAATGTGTCATAAATTTGATAACAAACTAATGGCACCTTGTGTAAACCAGAGAAACAAACTCTCTCCTTTAAACAACATGATACAAATTAAGATCACAGGCACATAACTGTGCATACATACAATTAAACGTGACCAATGATATATCAAACTGATGCCTAAGTGAACACCAAAACAGATACTAATCAGTGTTTACTGTGAAGCATAAGAATACTTAAACACATAAACCCATCAGATGGTCAAAAGTTGTTCTGGAAAGCTTAAAGTTTACTTTTGTGAGGCCTGAGGGTACCTAAAATTGTGTTGATAGGGAAAGTCACACTGGTTACCTTACAATGGCTATTGCTCATGGTTACACTAAAATAAACACTGAAACACTCTGAATCACTCAAGGATACCTTCAAACATCTGCTCTAGGGTTCACTAAAATTGCATTTAGGAGTACATCCAAAGACTCTCAACTCTTCCTCCATACTGCCGTATGAACTGTAGCCGTCATTACAAACAGCACACTTATCATGCAGTAATCGTACAGTTGGGACTTACCACTTCAACTTTGATCCTCTGCTTAAACGTCACTGGCAGTCCAGAGCACATCTGTCTGTTCTCTGTCAGCTGTTCAGTCGATGTGACATATCTTCTGTTGCAGAGGATTGTGGGTCACAATATCCAAAAAGCCAACCCAGTTTGCACACTGGAAAAATTTGGCTGGATGTGGTTAGGTCATCATGCCATTTTTTTGGCATATTGCTTTTGACATGTTGAGACCTGCCTAACATTTTTCTGGCGTTTGAATAGTACGTTGATAATGGGATGTACTCTTGGTGGGACCTCACTTAAACAGCTTGCCCTTTCTCTGATATGGTAGCACATCTCTAACCAAACAAGCTGTCCTGTTCTGTGAGTAGTTTGTCAACATCAAATTGCATCACAACCATTGATATCCAGATGATTGTCAGACTGATATGGCCCACTTTAGGTATTGGGAAATGGACTAGTGGTAAAAAAAAAAAAAAAAAAAACATTTTCAACCCAGACACTTTGTAAGTCTTGTGTGAAACAAGAGAAATGTTTCAACCATGCTTTGAGCTGTTTCCATACAGTTTTTGTGTAAAATCAATCATGCAGACCATTGCATTTGAACCACACGGTAGAAGACAACTTAACACACAGTGCCACTTTAAAACAGACCCCAAAGTTTCAATATTTGTTTTATTTGTCATATTCCTTGTTATTGATACATATCACTGTCAAACTGCAGTTTAACAGGCTACAGCAGCATTACAAAAAAACAACAACAAACAACTTGGATCAAAAACGGCATCTCTGAAAAATAACTCGATTAAAGTCACTCCTTAAAAGTGCCCAGTCAGCTGCAATGAAAAAGACAGACAGACACATTATCAAAATTAACTCATTAAGACTTGTGTTTGTTTCAGTTCGTTTTGGACAAACTTTGTAAGTTTGTACCTTTGTTTAGTAGCCGGCTACATTTGGCGCCACTCACATTCCGGTGCTCTGAGACGTGTCCGTAATGTGCAATGCTAGTGAATCCTAGTTATATCCTACCAGTGCTCATCTACCAAGTGGGGCAAACATAACCCCCTCTTAATTCTATTGATAGACTTTTAGGTTTGAACAGATCACTGCAGTATAACTGCTGCATGTGGGTTGGAATCTTATCACAAACAACTTAGCCTGTGTTTAACCTTTAGTTCATGCTCTATCACTCTCCCTCTTAGCTTTCTTCTTCTCCCGTTTTTAGTGAAGTTTTTGTTTTCACCATTACTTAAAAAAAAATCACAGAAATTGTTTTCAGCAGAAAAAAACACAGATCTCTCTTTTCACTCCTAAACTTCATCAGCTGGCGTGGTGTTGTCATAGAGACTTTGGCCGACCATAAATCAATCCAGTACAATCCAACCAGACAGTATTTCATAACAAGGTGTCACAAAGCATCTCACATTTGCAGAAGCATGCATGCGAAGCTGTAATTTACCTTCAGTGAAACTCCATACAAACCATTGAATGATTATTAATGAACCCGGAGCCACTGAAAGACATCATACCACCAATGCACCAATGGACGAGCCATCACAGTTGTCAGAAATACAAAAATTATGGAATAAAGATAAACATCTGCCTCCAGGAACTTACTTTGGGTAAGAAAAACAACACTTAAGACAAGAACACAACAATGAGAACCCTGTTCCTTCATTTGTATAAAAAGATTGTGGTTTTGATCTTATAAAGATACATATTTTGCATGAAACAACAGCTTCAACTTAAAAGGAAACCTCTTTCCAGGACCCAACCTAGACCAGGACCTGGAGTTTTTGGAGATCCTGGTCTTTTTGCAACCAAATTTAATTTTCCGTCGTTTTTGAAATGCAACACATTTTTAACAAGATCTAAAGAAAAAACAAACAAACAAAAAAATTATACTTTCTCGTAAAATCCATCCATACTGAGCCAGTCAATCAGCCTGTGTGCACTGGCTGTTTGGTGCCTCTTCACACAGGTGTCTCCAGGTTTGTTTTTCTAACTCTGTGGCAGTTTGTCCGTCTACCTGCCTGTTTCAGTACCACTGTCTCTCTCTACCAGTCCACTCAGCTCCAACACCTGTCTGTCTCTCTGTCTGTGTGACTGACTGTCTGTCTGTTTAGCTTGATATTTTCTTCGAGTGTCTGTCTCTTTCCTCCTCCCTGTTTGTCCATCTGAGTTGTAGCAGCCTGTCCAGCCTGTCTGTGTGTCTGCAGACGTACAGTTTAAATCCGGTCTCACCTTCCCTCCTGAACTCTTCCTGCCCTCTTTATCTTTTGTACGGTTCAGAGGGTCTGCCAAAGCTCTCCCGTACAAATGTCTGTTCTTCTCTGAGTTGTTATCTAAAGTGAGGTACCGCTTATAGAGACTCTATGTCTGATTTAAAGACCTTTCTTTTTCTAGATTATTCTTTCACTGTTCATTACGATGTTTCATCTTGTCTGTTTTTGTAGCACAATGAGCGAAACTTCAGCAGAGGAATCTCACTCACCTATAGTCAAGCAGTGACCTTTGACCTTCTATTTGTAAAGCCAGAGGCCTGGAGGTTTAAGCTTTTTGTGTCTTCACGCTGGCTGCAGGTCGCTTTAGAAGAGAGTGATGGTGATGGAAACACAGATCAAATGGGAACAAAAAGAACAAACAGAAGAGGATTTGAAGACACAAAGACTTCGTTCTTCAACTTGTCTGTTAATTTAGCAAAAGCGACGGCTAAATGGCGGGGGCTAAATTGTTTCCTTCCTCTGGTAAATAAAGTCAATTACTGGACGAGGTACCAGCTTGGATCAGAGCTGGTTGGGTGACATTCATCGCAATCCCCCCCGAGTTTAACCCTCCCCCAATTCCCACCACAGTAGCTTGGCTCCACGGCCAAAACTCAGTAGGTCTAAAATGGCGAAGGTCTCCGGAGCAGAGAGAAGGCGTTGGACTGTGACTGTACCTCACTGTTACTCCACGTCTTGAACATTCAGCATTGTCTGTTGATGGTGCTCGTAGCAGATGGTTGTAAGGTGGAAGGAAGGAAGGACGGAAAAAGGAATAAAAGGTAGGAAGGAAAGTAGTGAGAAGATACGACTCGTGCAGCAGAAATGAAAGCATGCATACATAATAGAGCGTGAAGCCACGAGGTGAGGATGAAGAGTGGGTTTGGGGATGTCCCCCTTCCTCCCCCTTTATTTTCTGGTTCTGGTGTAGAAACAGGGGGAGGGTATGGAGGCGGAACAGAGGCAGGCCCTCCGACCGAGGTAGAGCAAAAGAAGTCGAAGAGGAAGGAAAAGGGGCGGAGTCAGCAGAGCAACCGGCACCTCGGCGGACCACTCAGAGTGCGGCGTTCTACGAAAGGAAAAAAAAACCATAGAACCCTGGTGGAAGACTGAGATAATTCTAATTAGAAGTGACTCTGCGTGCCAGTGATCCATGCAGACTATTAGTGTTGTCACGAAACGCTGCGGATACTACTGGGCATGCTCAGTGAGTTGGGCAGCCCCCACATCGCTGGCGAAGGGAAGGTCACGTCGCCTGGGTGTGCAGCAGTGAGCGCTCCCTCAGCACGCTCTGGGTTGCCTGGATTCTGCACGCGATCTTCACCAGGGGGCGGGGTGGGAGCCAGCGCCGGGCGCCGCAGCCAGCCCGGGTCAGAGATCTTCCTCTATTTTTTCTACGATGTTTGTTTGAAAATACAGCAGCACAGTTTTGCTGCATTTGGAGTGCCACTGAAAGCCCATGGCTTTAAAACAGACCGCAGAGAGTTCAAGGCCACCGAATGCTGCCAAAATACATCAACCCAGTGCTCAATTGACTTAGCCAAGTCAAATTTTCAAAAATAAAAGCAGAAAATAAAACACCGGTTTGGTTGACTTGTCCGCTTAAACATCATTGCGTCAAAACCAATCTGATGTGTCAGACGTGCAACAGAGTGGTGTAAACAAACATTTAATTGTTTTGCTTTAGGAAACACAAGTTGTTTCCATTCACCTCATAAGCCCTTTAAACTTTTATTTTTACCTTAAGGTGCAATAAACAAGAAATTAGTGACTTTAAGTAGATGACACAACCAAATGGACCTTTAACGAGATCGCAGCATAGCCTTCAATGTTACAGATTAAATTATTTTAAGGTTGATTTAAACCACCTGACCTGTAATCCTCCAAATTAAGGCAGATTTGCGGAATCACATTCAGAGATTGAAGGAATCCCGGTTGTATTTTCAGCATGTTTGCATACATTAGGAGATTATTGGTTCAACATAAACAATTGTGAGTCACAGTTGAGGATTTTATACTATCAGCTGAAACAGTCCATTTATCATCCAGATATACAGATGTAAATATTAACATGCTTTGTTTACAAAAGAATACAGTGTTTGGCCTATTGTGAAGTCTGTTTTTGCACATTTAGCTGAAAAAAGTGGTTCATAAAAACCCAAAATAAATGTCATGGTAATGTTTAACGCATGTTCCCATAGGGTTCACTCACCAACATGTTTTTTTTTTTCTCTCTCCAGCAGGAGTGTGTGTGTGTGTGTGTATGTGTGTATGTGTGTGTGTGTGTGTGTGTGTGTAGGAGTTGGTGTTGCTTGACATTGCTCTTGCTTTGTTTGTTTGTTTGTTCATGCCAACATTTTAAATTTTTGAAGGTTATTTCCTATTTAAAAAAAGATCAGTTTTTGAACTATCCCTTTATATAGATTGGCAATCAAGCTTCAACAACTTTTTTTAGACTTTGAGAAGATTTTTTTCTGCATTTTCAGCTAAATTATATTTTCTAGTGCTGACAAAAAAAAATACCCACTAATTTTTTTCAACTACACAACTACATTTGTTGGATGTGTCCAAAGCACGAGACCATTCAATAAAAATCTGAAACACAGCATTTTTTAATGTAGAAATATAATATTTTAATTTTATTGTATTTATTTAGTCATAAATTTACAAATACTGTTTACATGGCGTATGCTCCAAATAAATTACACACAACTATAAAAAAAATAGCTTCAGTTCAAAAGGATGTTTTTTTTAATTTATTATCATTAGTTATCACCACCTCAAAAAAGCAGTAAAAGATTGCAAGGATAGGAGTATGTATTATTTCCAAGCATATGCACTAATGGCAATCATTAAAAGAATGAAGCAATGTAGTTTACAGAAAACAACTTTTATGAAATTATAAATTATTTAATTTTAATTAATATATATCTTTTTAGGAATTAATTTATTTCTTCACTTACACATTCATTTGAGGTAGAAACACACAAGGGAAAGAATTTAGCGAATTTGTCCGACTAAGGGTTGAGAGTGTTTGGTTAAAAAAAAAGGATTTCATATGGCAGGCACATTATAGAACAAACACTTGTTTTTGTTATTTTGAGAGTTATTTGGGAAATATTTGCTGTCAAAAGAAACCAGAATCTCATGTCCGCAGCATGTGAAGCTTCAGGCTCCTCCTACTTGAACCACAATCACGCAAACAACAACAAACACAATGAAGGAGGGGAGAGTATTTTGTATAAATTTACGAAAAGGTTAGAATTAACATTTGGCTGATTCAAAGGATATGAAAGCTCGTGGAAGATTTTTTTTTTTCGTTGAGCACTTTCAAAGGTAAATACTTGCATTTTTGGTGTAAAGGTAGTTGAACAGTCATTTTCCAGATCTATAAATTAGAATGCAAAATAGTTTCCATGCGACAAAATCATTTTTAATTGGCTGAGAGTTGAATTTTAAAAAAGCGTAAAATTACCAAGAAGAAATTCTATAAAAACCAGTTGACAGTTCAGCCTTAATCATGCTGAAAATGAATGAGATAAGAGGTGAACAACGGCCTGATGATGATTTGATTCTGCTGGTATTGTCACAACACTGTGCTGCGTTCACTGTCTGTCATCGCTGTCGGAAATTACCATTACCCTAACAAATTTTGTACGTAAGAGTGCAATTCGAGTCTGTTTTAGAGAAACAGCCATCACTTACAGCTCTGCCTCCCTGGATTTTTAAGGATAAAAACAGACAAATGTTTAGTACAAAAACGACATCCCCCTGTTTCTGTGCTTTTCTTTGTCTCCAGCTGCTCTTTGTTGGACCCTTTTGAGAATTTATCAAGTATTTTATGTTGTGGTCGGATGTACACAATCTAAAACTATTCATCCAGGCTGATATTTCATGATAGAAAAAGTAATAAACTGCCCCGCTGGCTTAAGTGAACATCTCTTTTTTTGAGTTTTTTCTCCTTTTGAGTTTTTTTGCAGGGTAACAATTCTTTGAAATATTCACTGAAACAAACTAAATGAACGCCTAAAAGACACAAAGCTAAAAGGAGGAAGCAGACTCCACTCTCATTACTCAGGCATGCTGTCGGATAGTCAGTGGGTCGTTTGGTGACATGAAATCATCTTCTTACCTTTGGCGTCTTTCTCCTCCTTCCTGCTTCTCTCTCTCTCTCTCAGCAGTGATTTGCTGCTGCAGTCCTCTGAGACTTCACATCTTTAAAATGAGAGTTTTCCTCTGGGTGTCCGCAGCTCTGCAGACGTCAATCATAAACAACAACATGCAGATTACATGATGTGACACGTTGTGAACATCTCTCTGCCCGTCTGCCTGTTTGTGTGTCACAGTTTAAACGTGCCAAATTCACTGGTTTACCATCAGTCCCTGCTAATAAAGAGCATTCAAGTTTTTCCACAGTTCATCTTATTTTTACGACACTTTTTGACAATGAAATTAATGTTTTTATATGTTATAGTGCTAAATGTTCTTCCCCATCTACTTCTGCTCTCTAAACTATAAATTACCCCTGGAGAGAAAGTTTTTTGAATTGAAATTTGAAACTAGTATGGACCCTCTGGCTTATACTGTACTCAAGAAGATCTGTGGTGTAGTTTCAAAAATGCACAACAAGCACTAGGACCACAAATAAATTCTTCCACCCTGAAGTTTCTCTAACTTCCTGCATGTGATGAAAAGAAACGCCGAGGTGCAGAATCCTGCTGTCTCTCTGTTGTTTCTCCTTTAACGGCCTGAGGCAAGAATTCAGTTTTCACCACAGCAGAAAATCCAGCTCATAAAGTTTTAGTATACTTTCTAGTTCAATTTCTATCTCAAACAGTTCAGCCCTTGTATTTTTACCATTGAATAAATCGTTCTCACCCTGGATTTAAAAAAAAGCGTTCAGAATTCAGCAGAGTGAACAAATGGAGAGAAACTTTAAATCCGATGCTCTGGTTTTTTTCTTTTTATTTATTTCTCTTCTGTGAATACAGAGGGCAAACATGACTCAGCACTTCCGTAAATACACTGGCTGGTTGGTTTACGCTGCAGTCCTGCAGAATAACTCGTGAATTGCCACACTGCCTCAAAAATTACAATCTAAAATCTTCAGTTTTTAAAAACATTTGTGTGGCACAGTAAGGTACAAAAGAAAAACCTTTGGCACAAAAACACAAAAATGTAAGCCATTCAAAACAACCATCATAAAAACACACAAAGGAGTGTTTTTTTTTCTGCTTGCATTAAAGTTGCAACAACACAATAAAAACAAAACAAAACAAAACTTATCATTAAAAGGAAAATATCTTAACCTTTGCTGAAGTGTAAGTGTAGAAATAGTGTTGACACAAATTTATTTAAAATGAGTTATTTATTGACACTTATTTTGTGTATTCTCACATAAAGTTACTGTTTCACAGATGAGCACACTATTTTTGGATGGAGTTATACCTTTTAAGTATTCTGCAGTCAAATTGTTTGTTTACATGTGAACACTTTGTCCAATAGAAAATATTTTTAAGATGATAATGTTGCAATTCATTCTCATAGGAGAAACTGGCAGAGATCGCCAGTTGTAATGTGTGGCTGTATTTCAAGTGTAACCTGCGTATGACGCTTCAGATACTTCTTTAAATCAGGATTCCTTTTGGGTAGCAAAGAAGGTACTGATGTTATAAATAAACGCTTCTAATAGGATGAAATGTATAATATGAAATGCAACAAATCTAATTTGCACCTGAGTAAAATCAATTTACATTTAAATACTTTTTTATGTGATGAATCATGAAATATTTCATCCTGAATCTTGCTGAGTCACCCTTTATTCACTCAAACATTTCAGTTAAACAACCACTTCAAACATTTAATAGTTTAGTTTACTGAACCACATCTCAACACTGACGTAAGGTTTTGATTGTTTCTTCAATTTCTTTTTTTTGTGAAATGAAGTTTATTTTTCCCCTGATGGTAGTTCAGACTTTTCCTGAGTTGACCACTTGCCTGGCCCCTCGTCCCACGAACGTTGGGAGTGTGGAGCTATGCAGGACAGGATTAGTCCGTGCTAATGGCCTGTGAAGGACTTTGTCTAGCAGTGCAATGGTCAACTGCCCTTTAAACTTTAGCTATGCAGCAGATTAGACTCCACTTAACACAGAGGCTCAAACAGCAGAGGACCAGAATAACACGCCTCCAAAACCTGCAGCTTACTCCTGTCACCTCAACGCACAGCAGGGGACATTTATGTCTCAATATCAATGAACTTTCACCGCCATGAAGCTGAAACTTGGGGTTTTCTCTTCTTCATTAGTAGACTGACAATTGTTAACATGGAAAACCAGCTATAAACTTTCATAGCCTTTTGAAACTAGTGCCTGAGACTTTGATGGACATTGCAGAAACCATTTTCTCAAATCTGGATGCACGCTTCAAAAGACTAAAAAATATAAAATATAACATAAAAGGGCAAAATTGAGTAGATGTGCAAATTTTAAAAAGGCATAATCAAGTTACATATTTTCCCAGCTGTTTGCACGCTGTTGTAATGAAGTGTCTAAAGTGTTTGACTGTGTTTCTGTCTCATCGTCTCGATCTGTTTGGTGGGTTCAGTGAAGCTTAGTGTGACAGAAACCAGACACTGAAGTTTGCAAGCATGTCTCATTATTTTACGTCATCATCATAATGTACCCTGCAGACACACCATCAACACCAAAGACTGAAAAATGTAATCTAAAAGTGGTTGTCAAACAAACAGGTATATAGATGCCTGATGGGGGAAACTTGATTTGCCAAACCACCTGATGATCTCTGAAAATTGAAAACAAAAGCTCAAACTGCATACCCTTAAACATTCGTTGTTTGAACGCAGGAATCAGGACAACTACTTTGTTATACTCACATGGTCTGTCGCTTCTTTGAGCTTTCTTCACAAGGAAAACAGCACCCCAACAGTTCCAGGTTCAGCTGTTACTTTATTGTTAGCAAATATGAGCAAAAGAAAACAGGTGAAAACCTTTCAGCCAGAGATTAACGACTTTTTCTAGCAGCAGGTGTGAAAATTGGATTAACAAATGTCTTAATGCCACCCTTGGTCTAAATTTGGGATTCATGGACACATCTTTTGTTATTTAATTCATTCAATTCAGACCTGGGGCAAAACAGGACCTCAAAATATCACCTGGCTTCATCTGCTTCATGTGCCATAAGTACAAAATGAATAAAAATTAACTTTAGGAGTCGTACGTTTACTCAAAACACGTCTCTTTTCATAACTCGTTCATAATGCTATTGATCATATTGACAGAAATATTTAGATAAGGCACGGCTGAAAAAATCGTTGTACAAATCTTTTAAGTCATTCATAAACACAACACCCTACACCTAAATCCTATCTTTATATCACATATAAACACCTGACTCTATGCGAGTGTCATGCAGTTGAAAGCCAAACCCTCTATAGGGGAATTGTAGTGAAGTCTTTGTGCTAGTGTGTGTGTCTGTGTGTGTGTGTGTCAGTCCTGAAGGCCTCTCCGGCTCAGTCAGGCGTGAACCGCTGAGTGTTGAGGAAGCAGCAGAGACGATGTCTGCAGGCACATGTTTTGATCTCTGAAACCGGGGCTATCAAACACAGTACGGCCGGAAATACCTGACAAGATGGTAGACAAAAGAAAAGTACGCATTGAGAGGGGACACAAGGTGGACGCCAAACCTGAGAGCGCTCAGTCTGAGGGTCTGTTGTATGAAGGATGTTTTTATTAAATTGAGCTTAGTATGGAAAAGGCTTTCAGAGCTTCAGAAATTTACTTCACGAGTACTTTATTAACATGTCAGTGATGAATTAAATTCTTTCTTGATCTTTGTGGTGACAGCACAACTTGTAGATACAAATAAAGATACCTCTCAACATGTTTCAGTGTCTATTTTAGATGGAGATTAAAGCTGACACTCTGCTAAAATCCTCCTCTGAGGTCTGCTGGTCTTTAGATTCTGCGTTTTACATTGAGAATATCAAGCCTGATAGAAAAGGTAGAGATGTGAGGTTCACCAGCACAGAAACAATCCAACGAACACTTTCACAGAAACAAGACAGACAACAGACAGGTGAAAATGAGACAGTTAATAAAAAAAGGAAAAAACAACACCTCAACAACAACAGAGTTCAGTGTGAGCTTTTATTACCCTCCATTATTTATCACCTGGTCATGACTGAATGATTAAATCTGTTGAACTAAAACACAAATGATGTAATCAGCAATTTATTGCATAAATTGTTAAAAGGCCAATTACTTTTGATTATCCTGTAATATTTAATACATTTAAGTGTAAGAGGCTGCTGATGAACATCAAATCAAAATGTAGCTCTGAACTTCACGCCTGAGTAACACATTTGAATAATGCAGCACGCAGTTATTGAAATAAAACACCTTAAAAGTTGCCCGCCTTTTCCTCTTTGTCCTTGTTTTATGCTTTAAAACACTAATGTGAACTGTCAGACGATAGCTGGAGGTTGAGATGGCTGGAGTTGGAAACTGAAGGAGGGCCACATTATATTGTTTTTTTTTACTAATACCGAAAGACCCCGTGTCTCATTCTCAGGCAAGAAAACTACTTTTGTTGTATTGATGATCATATAAAACATGGATAATGTTAGCACAAGAAGTTTTCAAGCTAGCATGTCAGCTTCACAACATTTATAAACATTGTAAGAACTTTTCACAATATAAGTAAAACAGCAATCATGGCATCACTATCCAGCCACCCTCACGTTTGTTGCCAATGTTCTCTCAAGTTTACTCTCTTATCTTATGCAATCCTTTCAAAGTTGTTGCCATTCAACAACTGTCTTGAGCTTTTGGCCTTGTCTAGCCTGAAGCGAAAGAAGTGCTGAATACTGCCTTGGTTGTTCAACTTTCCAGCTTCTTTAACATAAACAGCTGACCCATTTATGTTGTGCTCAGGATGTGCAAAGGAAAATACAAGCAGGCGGTTTGATTGGCAGACGCATCATCCCAAAAGCAACACAAGATGAGCTTTACTCTTCAAAAGTAACAATTTGTAGTTCTTGTTGGAATATGCACTATTTGATTGATGATTTTCTGACTTCTGTAAAGTATTTATTTTTTTGGTCTAGATGTTACAGCTTTGACGTAGGTTAATAATTTCATTTGAATTTCAATGTGGATTTCATGCAGATAGAGTGAAATACTGAATGTATTTTTTTAAATCAAAATGGATTTCACTCCCTAATTATCAGTCCAACAGTTTGAATCACATCTTTGATCAAATAATATTATAAACTATCCAGACAGACAGAAAGACAGGGTCTTTGGGCCCTTTTGAAGATTTCAGTTTATTTGAACTCTTTCAGCTCCGTCTGACCCTTAAGTCCCTTGAAGCTTCCTCTTTCTAAGAGCAGATCAAGGATGCCGTGACCTCTGACCCCCAGCTTACTTTCAATTAGTTGTTCAGGAAGGTTTTTTTGAGTTTGTCCCTGCCTGTTAATGCAGACAAAGCTCCTTAGACAACTTAAACTAGAAACTTGATTTTTTTAGAAATATTTTATGATGAAACAAAAAGAATTTTATCTGTGAATTAAAGACAAAGACATTGTAAAAGAAATCCAAATTTTCTACATATTTTGGTGCTGAAAAGCAGTTTGAAAAAGCAAATTTTCCTACGGTTATTTTTCATGAACTTTGAACCTTGCATGAACTTTTGAAAGGGAACAATATCTCACTATAGTTTAAACATAAGTAAAAATAAACCATGCTGGTTTTCCATGCTTAACATGCACAGATATTTTAACAGCTTCATATTCATTTGTAAAAAGCTGATCAGAGTTTTAAAAACTAGTACAAGATCTTAACAAGATCTTCGTGAGATCTTCACAAGACTTACTGAAATCATGAGGTCATTGCATAAGAATCTCCTGACTGGTTCATCACACATTCAGTGGAGGCCCACCTCCCCCAAGCACAGGAGGAAGCAGGCCATTTCCAGGTACGGTTTACTTGTGGTCACACTGGCCAATCGAGCCGTGCTTTACGTCTGAAGTGTGCTCAAGCACGGCACAGTTGGTCAGTGTGACCGTGCCCTAAATAATGTTTCAAACAGATCCTGAAAGAAAGTTTTCTTAAACACCAGTGTTTTCTTTTTTTCTGTAAATATTGTGAAGATACCACAGGGATGGCGGAAGGGCAACATTGAGACTGAAATTAGGAATATACCCCATCTTTAAGTATTTCTTAAACTTAATATTTACCTTGGTCTTTTAGGTACACCAGGTGTGATATGCTGCCTGTGTTCTGCTGATACATAATGTACATTTGTGCTGGTTAGCCACAAGTATTACTTCAAACTAATGCCATCTTTGAGCTGGAGGAAATATGAACTAACACACTTTTTTCATAACAGGAGCAGGATTCTGTAAAACTGTTTCCTAAGGTAATTTGATTGGCAGAAATAGTGTCCCAACAAATGAAGGCTTTGGAGAAAAATGAAAAAAGTAAGGAACCAAGTCATACTCTTTACATTTGCTGTATACGATACATGATAGTATCTTTTTCCTGATGCATGTTAGACATGGATGTTATGGATGCCTTTCTGTAGCAGTAATTCACCAGCATGAGGGCTGTGTGTGCTTGTTTGGGGTTGTGTGAGTGTATTTATCAGCTTGGTTGATACATCAGCATCACGTTTAGTCATTGTCCCATTGTTGTTATGGAGCCACCAAATCTTAAGTCAGAGTCTCAGCATCTTGGTGTTCAAGTCCAGGATGAAGGAAGTAGTATTTGCAAAATATCATACAGAAAACCAGGAAAATTAAGCAAAATACAGTCAGCAATAGTTCCCCATTAAATCCATTCCTCTTGTTGGATACATAAATACTGTTAGAGCAGGGATCTTGTTCAGGCTGTGCTACAAATTAAAATGTTTATTTCCAAAGATGTGTTCACAAGCTTCAGAGCTTCAGAGAAGTACTTCACAGGGCTTGACTCAGCAAAAGCATCTGGTTTGTCCTCGAGTGGCTTTACAGGAAACAGTGTGTGTGTGTGTGTGTGTGTGTGTGTGTGTGTGTGTGTGTGTGTGTGTGTGTGTGTGTGTGTGTGCTTGTGTGTGTGTGCATGTGATGCTGACAGAGTGTAAAACTGTGTTCCTACAGGGGACGGGGATGGTCCAAACGCTCAATCACCATCACTTATCAGCCCTGGAGGGTGGCAATGCCCCCCTCCTCCTTTCTCAACATGTCGTCGCTGTCAGGTTAAAAACACAACTCCATTCTGCTGTTCACATGTTTAGCTGCAGCTTGAGACACACTTAGATTAACTTTGCCTTGTGCTGTGTGTTTTTATCTGTTGATTTATTGTGAGCTCTTGTCCAGCAGAATTTTGGTCACATTCGTGATCAAGCTTTGTTATCAGTGTAATTTTTTAAATCAGTTGACACGTTTTTATTAACATTAGCCAACTGTTTCAGTTCCCGTCTTTCATCAAGAGGAGAAAGTAGTTTCACCAGCTTCTTTCAGATGTCTCAGCATCAGTGAACAAAAAAAGCTAGATGTACCAAGCAGGAAGGGGCATTTCAAGCAAGAGTATTATGGGATAGTCCCTGCTAACTATTTACCAATCACAACCAAAGTCCCTGCCCCACATTCAGACATGAGGAGACAGAAAACCACATACTTAGCAAAGTTATTGTAAGCTCGTTTTATTTTATATAAAAGCAACATGTAGTTTTGACAAGAAAAGTTTGCAAGGTTTCAACCTCAATTTTTGTTTATATCTTAGAGGACTTTCTCTCAGAAGTCTTTGCCTGTTTTCTGGCACTTGGCACTGATACTTTTTCATATGTTTCAGAGATTTTTTTTCTCTCTTTTTTAGATTTTTATTATTTAATGGCAAAGAGAAAACAGCTACTGTCATTGATGAACATTCTGTTTAAAGTGCTACGTATTTATATTTTTATCTATCTATTTATTTATCTATCTATCTGTTTGTTTATTTATTTATTTATTTATTTAAAGGGATAGAAAAATAAGGTTGTGGAATATCAATTTAGCAATTATAACACCACCTCAGCAATTTTACCTGAAGCTAGCAATTTTTGTTAAAAGTCTGTTATTTTATTTTCAAACCTTGGTTGAAAAGTTAACCATTTCATGCAACCAAAAAGCAGCAGCGTAATATTATTCTTTCTGTCTATTTTATCTAACTTAAAAATATGATTACAGCAAAAGTGCAACCATTTGCTATTGCTTTCTGTTCCAACAATTGTCAACAGTGAATCAGAGATTTTCAGAGGCCTTTTTGGGCCTCCGGTATTCGTTATTTTTAAACACAGGGTTTTTTTGTGAGGGTAAAAATCCAGACGTGTGAAATTATTGAAAAAAGAAGTGCTACCTATATGAACCTATACATAAACCATATAAACCTGATTTTTCAGGCCGTTTTTGCAGACACTTGATCGTAATTTATAATATGTAAAGCTCCACAATGATAACGTAAAGTGAGAAGAGCAGGAATAAAACCTTGATTCCATTCGCACCAGAAAGCGGTTATATAAAGCATCATGAATCAGCACAATGGTTTATATTCAGAGGACGATTTTATCAAATGTTCACTGTTTCACGGCTGAGAGCAGAAAAATTTGGCTGTTTTCTGGTGATCGGTCGTGATCCCTCTCCGGCCTGTACGACTGTTTGCGACCGTTAAATTTTGTCAGTTTGTTTTTAAAAGTGTGAAACGGCCATCATCTTCAGAGCACTGGCTCAGGGACTAAATGACATCACAATGCACCCTCCCCCCTCTAACTCCGCCCCTGTGGGCCGCCCCAGCTGCCAAAACAAGTGAGCGGACTGGAGCACTATGCTGACCTAAATTCTCCCAAAGAGACTCCTCTTAAAGCTGCAGAGAAGCAGCCCAAGAGACACACCGACACCCAGAGATGGACAGAAAGACGTCAAAGACCAAGACTGAGGGACAAAGAGAGAAACCTGGACTCAGTCAAACTGAGGGACATGGTCTGAGACCCCCCCACACTGAGACTGAGACAGTGCAGAGATATAAAGGCAGGAAGAGGCTGAACAAAAAGTGGGGAACAACAGAGGAGAAAGGGTGAACTAACAGAAACTCAAGTCAGACAGCAAAAGAAATAAGAAAAAAAATATGAATTAATATGAAAGAAAAAAACTGAAGGAAAGAAAGGGACAATGATTCTGCATGGTTTTAGGCTCCACCACGCAAAGCTATGTTGAATTTCATTTTATGGTTAACAATTTCCAAAGGTTTAGAAAGACTCACAAACTTTCTCTCTCATATTTTGAGTTTATTTACTCTTTTTCAATGCCTGACATCACCTAAAGTTGTGACCCAAGCACTGCTTTATTACTGAGTTTAGATTTTATTTCTTTTTTTTTTAATATTTGAGCACCTAGCATTTGCATCACCTGGTAATCTGTGGCAAAAATGTTGATCTTGTTATATTTATTTACACTAGTGTAAACAGATTTTTGTTTCTACTTTATGGTTGCACTCTCTTGTATTATAATTTTTCCATCGTGGTCTGATTGTAAGTTGTTGCAATTGAAATTTGCTTTCGATTGCATCTGCGTTTTAATTTGCTGGTTTTGCATTTGTAATATGCTAAAGATTCGTCCTTATTTTTTGATGCTCCTGTTGTTGTAAATGGATATATCTCACTGACATTTTCTATTTATTTACTTATCTTGTTTATTTCCTAAAGCTGAAAACAATATTCCCTGTACAAGGGGCCTTTCTCATTATCTTATCAAATCAATAAATAAATAAAAATGTGTTCATGGCATTCTTTGACCCATTTGGATGAAATATTATTGAAACTTGGCTTAAATCATTAAGTATTCCATAGAAATGCTAGTATCTAGAAAAACTGGTGTTGGAACGTCATTGGTTTAGGACCTGAAAAAAAAAAGTCAGAATAAAATCAGCTAAAGAAATGTCTTTTATTAAAAATGAAGTCGGCGTAAGATCTTTAAAGCAACAAAATGAAAGAGCCAACCCTCTCCTCATGACTTGTTATGTGAAAACCAATGTGTGACCAAAGCGGTAAAACATCAAATAATCAGCGTTATTATACACTATAAGAATACTGATAATATCACATCACTTTTTGTTAGAGACAAGACTTGCTGTTGTTGGGGGAAAAAAAACATGTGTTTTGTTTAATGCTGAATTTTTTCGGAGAGCTAATGGGTTGTGTCATCAGAAAACACATTTGTAAAAACAAGGGCATCGATAAATGTTTCTGCCTCAGAAACTCCTGTTTGAGCTATAATTATCTCAAATTGAGTCGTGTTTTCTTTTCAGGTCATCAGCGAGCAGAGTGTTGGCTCAATATGAGTGGGGGAACACCTTACACACACACACACACACACACACACACACACACACACACACACACACACACAGANAAAAACATGTGTTTTGTTTAATGCTGAATTTTTTCGGAGAGCTAATGGGTTGTGTCATCAGAAAACACATTTGTAAAAACAAGGGCATCGATAAATGTTTCTGCCTCAGAAACTCCTGTTTGAGCTATAATTATCTCAAATTGAGTCGTGTTTTCTTTTCAGGTCATCAGCGAGCAGAGTGTTGGCTCAATATGAGTGGGGGAACACCTTACACACACACACACACACACACACACACACACACACACACACACACACACACACACACACAGAGGTCATGTGATGTTACACACTGAGTCCAAGCAACCGAGCTCAGTCTGTGTAAACAGACTCTCTGAATCAATGTTAGACTTCACTGCTCTGAGATGAAGCAGCATCCATTAACCTGAAGAAATTAACCTCAGAATAATCAAATATCAAAGGCTTCACCCTTTTTTAAAAGCCTCTCTTTTGATGAAAACAAGAAAATGTCTGGCACTTCTTATCATTGTATTTTAAATCACACATTGTACGTAAAATATTAGAGAACAACGTTTTAAATCAGCCATTGAACCAAAGAGATGAGCAACAACATGCAAAGCTGAAATCAGTGTTTCTGGAAATCAACCGCAATGCTGGTGTAAATATGTGGCCTTTAGAAACCAAGACCTTTGTGTCAGATTTTAGTCAACAACCAGCAACTATTATTGTAATTAACAAAATCTGTGGCTTGGAAAATAGTGAAAAATGTTATCATGGCTCTTTCTTGAAAATCAAAATCTGGTCTTCAATGTCACTTCTCAGCAAAAAGTCCTAAATTCAGTTTGCTATTAATGGAAATGACAAAAGCCTAAATATTTACATAAAACAAGCTGGAAACAGAGGATGGAGGTATTTTCTTTAGGGAAAAAATACAGACATAAAAGAAAACTAAATGCAAAAGTATCTTTTAATATTGAGAGAAGAACTTAAACTTATCAAAGCCAAGCAGGATGTCGGTTGATTTTTAACAAGATGAATATTTTTTAGAATATACTCTCCATTGATTGATCTATTAAACTCTGTGAAAGTCAACCAATAAAGGAATGAGCTGCTGAGAAGTACTTTTCAAAAAAGAAAAAACTGCAGAAAAAAAATTGATTGTGGAAATGAAATATGTTTTCATTGAAGGGAAAGTTACTGATTTTAAAAAAAAGTTTTTATCCTTCTTATATTTATTTGGTAACTAAAAAGAAAGTGAAATGAATTGATGAAACACTGGAAATAAGTTAAGGGTACATATTGTGGTGAATAAAGTTATGCATTTCATACAATTAAAAAAAAAGAACTCAATACGACATCGTATTATGTCCCATCTTATACAAATTGAAAAGAAAAAAAAACAGCATTTTTCTCAGGGTGAATTTTCTTGTGCACACACCATCAGGCAGAAACACACATTCAGTTATTTCATCCTTTTAATTAACTTTAGTTTCTCTGGAAATAAAAACAGATAGACGGCAACAAAACAGACAGTACAGATTTCTTACAAGTGAACACACACAGGTGCCAACAAATAAAAACAAAAAATCTCCAAACATTTTCTTTCTTTTATACAAAACTCAAATGGAAGAAAAGTGACAGATTCAAAAAAAAATTAAGTGAGCCTGATCAGTCTACATCCAGCTGTAAACATGCTCCTCCTGATGCTGTTTGGAAATTTAAAATTCTACGATTTCAAATATTGGACTCTGAAAAAAGCCTTGGTGGTGTCCGCTGGATCATTTGTGCTTCTGTTGGGACAATAGTAATATTTCTATTTGTTTATGTTTGGTGCATGTTAGCTGTGTGTGTGTGTGTGTGTGTGTGTGTGTGTGTGTGTGTGTGTGTGTGTGTGTGTGTGTGTGTGTGTGTGTGAGTGTTGACAAGGTCAGCCTCATTTTGAGCTTCAGGAGGCTTTTATTTAGGTCGGAGGTTGTATAAGTCAAACATTAGTCTAGCACTGTAAAAACATAGTCCGCTAAATATAGAAAAAGAAGACAATCAGTCAAAGGGAGCTATGGTTCAAAGTATATAAAAAAGTAAGATAGTTAGAAAAGTAATTTTTTCATTCAAATTTAATTTCTTTAAAGAGTAAAAACATAAAAATAAAAAACGGTCGCTAGGATTAATATTAAAGTATCTTAAAGGAAATAAATTTAAAACTACATAAGTTGGTTTAATTTTCGACATAATATGAAAACAGTCGATAAAACACGGAGAGTGCAAGGATAGGTTTGAAACACCTATATAATAACTGATTAATTAATGGGCCATCAATACTCTGACAGGCAAACCATATAAAATTTTGTGCTTTTAAAAAATATTACACTCATGTTTTTTTAATGCAGTCACAGGGGTTTAAAAAAAACAAAATTTATTTCAGAGCTCCGTGCATTTTATTTGGACGTGCCAGTGCAGAAAATGAAAATAATCAAATTAGCCTTTAAATCTTATATTGCTTAACAGTCCTGTCATTTCGCACAGAAGAGAGAAATATCATGAAATGGCAAAATTATTTTTTAACAGTACAGTGGCTATATTGTATCATGTTATTTATTTTTGTTTTATTTGGATACACTAAATAAGCTTGTCCAAATAGTTTTCCTCACTTAAATGTTTTTATCAGTTTGAGTTAAAAAAAATTGTTTTACAGCTTAGACCTCCAAATGATGATGGCTGTGCAATAAAAGGTTGATATTTTCTATTGATAAAGTAAGCATTACATTTTTTTAAGCTAACAGGAATGCAGACTTTTTAATCATTGTAACGAGATTGCTGGGGATATTTTTTTGATGGTATTTTTTGCCAAGAAAAAAAAAAGTGAAAATTTCCATTATGTTTTTTTCTATCCATTCCACGCAGTTGTCTTTCCAATTTAACCTTGTAAAAAACTATTTTGGGTTTAAAATGGCGGCACATCTCCCCCGCTGAGATCAGCTGGTGCATGTGCAAAATGCTTTTGAAGCCGTTTAACCAATAATTCCTATAATTTAAAATAATTGGAAAATAAGTCACATGTGCAGTTTGCTGGCAGCCCTACATCTCCAGATGAGTGCATTTTAAGGTTTTTTTTGTAACTTTAGGGTTTACAGGCTTACTGAAACCAGATTGCTGACTGCGCCCTTCATCTGAAATGACTCCCAAAAAATTGGGCCCTTTTTAGAGAAAAGCTGCGAGATGTGTGGTGGAGTGGAACAAAAGAAATAGTTGGAAATTAATTTCAAATGTCAAAACTGACCCCACGGCTTTGATCTAACCAAATTTGACATTTATACAAGTCAAATTTTGTATTGTGGAGATTCAAGGTTGAGTGTATGTGTGTGTGTGTGTGTGTGTGTGTGTGTGTGTGTGTGTGTGTGTGTGTTCATGGGTTTAGCCATGTTTATGTATATTTGCGTGTGTGTGGTTGTGTGTGTGTGTGTTTTACGCAAAGCCTGATGGTTAACTTAAAGTTCACAAGAGTTTTTACTTCTACCAAAACTAGAAAAGATGGCTTTGTGCGCTGAGGCCTTTCCCTCCATTGTCTGCTCCTCACTGTCAAAGTTGACCCGAAAACAGCTCAGCGAGTCGTCAAGTCAGTACGGTGGCGGCCAGAGTGCTACTTTTTCTCAAGAAAAAAAAATCAGGCTGTTTGCTTATGTGCACATGCGCAGGAGGTTAACGCTCGTGCAGGCCTGCAGACACACACACACACACACACACACACTCACTCACACACATGCACACAGAAAGTCTCACGCAAATTCCCGTGACAGAAACAAAGGACATTTTGGGCTCAATTAAAAAAAAATCACGCAAATCTCGTTTTAAACCTCATTGTTTGCATAATTCTGTACAGGAAGAGTTCAATCCCAAAAACTGTCATATCCATTCTTTTATTAGCCCCATGGCTAAACTACAGGCCCGCCATATTGGAAAATAACCCTAATTTGCTTTGGATATGGTTATTTTGGAAGGAAACTCTTCACAGACAGCAGTCCCATTACTTTTCGGATTTTCACCGTCATTAGGCCTGTCCGGGGTCAAACCTGAGTAAAGATATGATTTGTAGGCTTTTTTTTCCTCTCAGACCCCTGATTGTTTCAGCTGATTTTAAGGCTTAATTATCAACCTTTTTTCTTCAAACATACAAGAAAAGAAAAAGCTCTGATTGTCTTTTTTCTGCTTGATTGTCTTTCATAAAATAAAATAGTTGACCCTGTATTACTCACTTCACCCCTAACCATAATGCTCAACACTGATGAGTACACACCGACAAATAGAATTTAAATACATTATACAATAAATACAAAACATAAATTAAAGACTCCAAGAATGAACTGAAAATCTTTTTACAAGATATAAATAGCTTGAAATATACTTTAGTGTTACCTTTGGCAAGTCTAGTTTACAGTTGTACAACCCGCGGGTAACAAAGTTTGTCCCTTTTTCGGTAAAATGCAAAAAAAAAAAAAAAAAAAAAAAAAAAAGAACTAACCCGTTGCTTTTCGGGAATATGGCCAAAAGTTTCACTTCTTATATATATTGTATATTTTTGCAGTCAATGTTTGATATTTACCACTTATTGTTCACCCTTAACATGACGTCTTTTGTGCGTCCTCATCCCAGTACAGTCCACGGGGAGGTGATGTGGATGGGGAGGGGGGAGGGGGATTTCAGTTTAGGAAAGCGTTTGGGGTAACCCTCTTTTGATGGGACAGCATCCCGGGGAACCCCGCGGATACGCCTGGAGAGAATGCCGGTAGAGAAGTGTTTCTGAGGGAGTCTGACAGCAGGGACTGCGGGGAGCTACTAGGCGCCAGGCCGCCGAACCCTGGTGCGCTCTGCTGGAGGTGCGGCGGTGGAGGAGGAGGCGGTGGTCCTCCTCCCGGTGGCCCCTGAGCCGCCGCAGCAGCGTGTTGGGTCCCTGAGACAAAATACCCGGCAGTCTGTCCGGAGAGAAGCCCGACCGGCGACGCATTCATACCGTAACTGTTCGTTAAGCCCAGCGCCCCGGCGGCAGACCCGCCGAGGATGGAGCGTCCCAGGTCCCCGTTACTGAGCTGCTCCACCGCGGGCAGCAGTGACCCGTAGCCTGCAGCCTGGTTCAAAAACCCGGGTGAAGAACCGTTGTAGTGCGGGTGATGGTGGTGATGGTGGAGAGAGAGAAAAGGAGAAATCTGCCAGTACAGCGGGTTGTTTGCCCGCTCGTTAATCCCCAAACCGAGAGGAGCAAAGCGCAGCCCGCGTTTCATGGCTAGCTTGCCCCTGGAGGTGGCGGAGCGCCGGCGGAGTTTCCCGGTTGTTCCTCCGATGAAAACGTCATCGCTGCTCGGGTCTAACATCCAGTAGTTGCCCTTCCCCGGATCGTCGTAGTGTCTGGGCACCTTAACGAAACACTTATTGAGACTCAGATTGTGCCGGATGGAGTTCTGCCAGCCCTGCTTGTGCTCTCGGTAGTATGGGAAGTTTTTCATGATAAACTCATAAATGCCATTCAGCGTAAGCCGCTTCTCAGGGCTCTGCCTAATAGCCATCATGATCAAAGCGTTGTAGCTGAACGGAGGCTTGTCATATTTCCCGTTTTTTCCGCTATTAGTTCCGTTAGAGTTCTGCTCCGGTGTTGCCTTGGTGCCGTCCCCCCCTCCGCCTCCCCCTGCGCCCTCCTCCTCCTCTTCCCCCTGCTCCTCCTTACCGGGTTTCTCCGGGTCCAGAGCACCGGCTGTGGAGTCCACTTCTGGAGGTTCAAGCGACTTCTCAGAGTCGGAGCCCGGCGAAGGAGAGAGCGTCCCGGGGATGCCGGCAACCGCAGCGGCGGCGGCGGCAGCAACTAAATCCGGTCTGTCGCACTTTGAGGGCAGCAGGAGGCTCTTGATGCTGAAGGAGGAGGACCGGTGGACGGTCGGTGGGTCCTTTATATCCTCCATGCCCGGTGGCGGGTCTCCTAAAAACAACTAATAAATAATAACTAAAATATAACAACAACTCCAAGCTCGCCCACCTCCGTTATCCGGTCTGGAAACGAAAGAGACAGAGGAGAGAGAAAGGAGGGTCAGGATGAGAGATGCATGGATGGAGGAGTGGAAAGAGAGATCAGAGACAGACAGAGAGAGAAAGAGAGAGAGAGGGGGGAGTGAGAGAGAGCGTGGCTTGGATGAGGAGAAATTAGTAATTAAGGAGGTTCCGACTCGCAGCTACATCACGGAGAGGAGGAGCCTCTCCAACTTGGTGAATTTGTCAACAAATTCCTCTTTTCTGCGTCTTCCTCTCCGTGCTTTCGTCTCCAAAGTGAGACCTTTAATGTCTTCAAGAACATAAACCTGTCACTTTTAGCTGCCCCGTTTAATCTCTCTTTCGGTATTTACGCGCGTGCACCTTCCCCTAAATTCGGCCGTGTGGTTGCTCCGTGCGTCATGCAGCCTCTCGTCCATGCATGTGTGCGTAAAATCCCATTCTGAGCCTAAGCGTAAAAGCGCACGTCCGCCTGAGCCTGTGCGCGCTCGTGCGTGTGCGTAAAAGCGCACATGCAGGCTGTGGGGGCAGTCAGACTCCCCGGCTTTGTTTTCTCAACGACAGTAATAGTTTGAATTCATGTCGGCAAACACAGCGCGTGCACAGTGTGTGTGTGTGTGTGTGTGTGTGTGTGTGTGTGTGTGTGTGGGTGTGTGTGTTCTCTTCAGGGAGAGGTGGGGGTGGCGGGGAAGCACTGAGCGCGCCGCTATTGTCTACTAATAAAAATCATTCTGCCGGACAGGAAGCACACACACACACACACACACACACACACACACACACACACACACACACACACAAAAGAGGATTCACCTCTGATATGCTGTAACCAGAGCGTCTCCTGTTGGTGACAGCGTGTACTGCATCACAAACACACCAGCTGGTTTCTGACCGTTCTGGGCTTTGTAAACAATAATTAAAATTGTGATTAACTGAATTATAAGTCAGAGTATCAAAATTGTTTGCTAGATTATGTTTAAATCGACCTACAAAAGAGGATAAAAACATTCGTCATAGCTTTAAGGAATTTTAAAAATCCAGTAAAATTCTGAGTCCACAAGTTTATTTTGAACTGATTTTAGAATAACAGGATAATGCAAAATCTACTGTCTGTTTTAACCAGCACATGAAATAATTATACTTGAAAAGAGTCATTTTAATGCGTCCTCAAACACGTCTTTGGTTGGGGAAGGTTTAGGCCAGCAATAATTTCATTTAGCTCCACCATGTCATCTCATGAGAAAACTGTATTTCATGAATGTAGAGAAATATATATATATATATTTTGTTCACCGGAAAATAAAGTCACCACAGTAATAATAAAATGACGCACTGGAAAAGTCGATATATTATTTCTCGTGAGAAGTTATTCTACAACAATGACGCCTCTCTGTAGCGGTAGAAATTATATTAATGGGTGAACGTTATTTGAAAGTGTTTGCGCTGTGCCGTGGTTTCCCTAAACCAGCACCTCATTTCAGTGAACGGAGCGTCAGGACTCTGGTCTGTGAGTTCAGAGGTGATGATACTCGCGCTGCGGGCCCACACCCTCTACATGAGCAAAATAATAAATACGACCGCTCTCCATCTGAGCAGTCTTCTCTCAAACCCGTCCCCTGGTTTTCACCGACTCCATCCCACAATAGTTGAAGGCACCGCTCCGCTGGCGCGTGCGGATACGTCAAAGGAGCGAGTCTGGCCTTCAAATCCTACAGGTGTCTCTCGAAGTGCGTGTCATCTTTCGGAGGAGAGTAAAACGGCCGGTCAAAGGGAAAACTCTACTGCGTTATGCTTTAACAGCACGTAGTGTTCCCGTTATATCTGCTATTGTTGGGCTTCAAAGTATTTGTTAAATTTCAGCTATCACATTGTTTCTCCTATTTTTTTCTTGAAGTTATTTTGAATGTCCACTTTTGAAGCATTTAAAAAATACGAACCAGTGCTTTGATTTGACTTTATTTAGTGTCAGAAGCACACTTTGGACCTCTTTTATACAGAACTTGCCTTGAGATGAGGTCAGTTCAGTTCAGTTTGGTTCAGTTTAGATTTTATAGTCCCAAAAATGTCACTGTTCATTTAAAAAGGTACAAGTAAAAGCAATAAATGTTAAGTGCAATAGCTGAAACGCCAGCTTGAAAGTACAGTCAAAGACTTAAAAGAAGATTAGGAACAAATCAGACACAAGGAATATAAGAAAATTTGTATCTGTTTGTCTTAGCCCTGGGCAGCTGGTAGCTTTTATTTGAGGGGAGAAGATAATTTCTTCTCTTCTGGTCAGAGCTGGACAAGAGAGACTTTGATTTTCTGACTACTCTTCTATTCTATTCCAAATTTCTAACTACAAAAGCTGCTGAACACCAATACATTTTCTCTCTCAGATGACTTTTGATGTGGTCTTGTCTAAAAATTTGGCATTAAAATAACAAGTAATAAATTATCTGTTATTGCTCCAATTCTACAAACTGTAGGAGAACCTTGCATGCAAGAAAGTAATGTCCAAACAGTTTTTCTTTTATTGTGAAAATATTCAGTTTCATCATAAAGAACATCCTGTACAGAGCCACTCAATGTGTAGAAATAAAGTGTTAATACACAAAGACACAGGTGATAACACACACATGGAAATACTCCTCAATATTCTTGTAGGATTCCCAGCATCCCTCACACTGGTATTTTCAACATGAGCCACATCATGTGTTTTTGTGATTTTACAAATCAAAGGTATTAAAAGCCACATCAAGCCACACTCACCAAGCTCTGTGATCACAGTTTGTTTACACTCATTGCAGGTTTTGTATGACAACAGTGCTGAAATCCAGATTATACACACACACACACACACACACACCACACGCACACACACATGCACAGGTCTGCTTCCTCCAATCTGCTGTGTTTTGGAGCCAGATGGTGTTTCTGTTTAACTGGATCTGAACCTTCAACAAAGGCTTTTTGGGCTACATTCACAAGTATGAAAGCACAGGCCACTGCACAAACACACACACTCACACACCTATCATCAACCCACGCAGAGACCCTATTACAATAACTTATTTAATGCCTTTGATCGTTTGTCTAGTTGCAATGAAATGCCAAAAATGAAATCCAAAACAGCTGATATAAACAATTGTGGTGGGCTGTATCTGTCTTCGAAAGGACTTTGTGTGTGAGTCTTTCTGTGGACTTTCTGCATTAACGCCCAGAGAGGTGAACACACAGTTTGACCTAAATGTTTATACTACTTAATGTGCTCTAACATTAATGGTAATGGGCTTAACCTCTTAAGGTAAGCAGCCTGGACCCACAGCTTGCAACGTAAGGGGAAATTAAATTTATCATCATCACGTGCTGTCTGTGTAGTGTTGTGACGAGGGGATCACAAAAGGAGGGCAGAGGTCACTCTGAGGAGTTCCTCTCAGGACAGGCATGATGAATCCACTCATGGAGGCATTTTGATAAAAAAAAAAAGTTAATCTACCATTCAAGATGTCTATTTTGGTAAAGTGTGTGTTGACTGCATAAAAGGAGTGGACAAGACTTGTAGATTTGGGTTGTAAAGTGGACACTTAAGTGCCTTAAATCTTTATCCAGATGACAGAGCAGGTGATTATCCCACTTACTGAGAAAGAAATTATGATACTTATAAGTTGCCATAAAATCCAGAATATCATTCAGCCCAATTATGTTAATGGTGCACAGAGTAATGGAGCCATATGCAAGGTAAACTGGTCTGTTGCATACAGAGAAGCTTTACCAGATCATGAGGGCATCCAAGAATTTTTACAGACTTCAGATTGTGCTCTTTTTAATGTAATAAATTTCCACCTAATCATCAATGAGCATCCTTCAGTCTAAAAATAAGGGGCAATGTGGAAGTGCTAAAAATGTGCAGATTGTTGAGTGTCCCCTTGAGGCTGGTTTTTGAAGGACTGGGCGTGACATACACACCGAGCTAAAAAAAAAGCCGTTTTCACTGCAATAATGAACATGCATACTGCCGAATGCAAAAAAAAAAAAAAAGTCCCACATCCGATCAACTGATTTTTCAGTGTGAGGGGGCTGAAAGCACGCCTCATTTCCAATATGGCCTCGATCAACCATTTGCCTCAAAACTTTTCAGAGACGACACGTCACATAAGAGTTCATTCACTTATTATAGTCTGTGGTTGGCACTGCCAGTATACAATTTACAGCAACATATAACATTGATCAGTCAGGGTAACTCAACAGTGCTCAGGAAAATATGTGAACACCTCTCCAGCTATCATCCCATTTCTCAAACTTGGTCCATGTGGGGACTTGAACTAGCAGCCAAGCCAACCTCAATGGATCAAACTGCAGCAGCCCCAGGTATTTGGAAAATAGCCCTTCAAACTAGTTCAATTACCTTTCAACTAGTTAGCTAGTGGGAATTTAGATTTCTTTTCCAAAAACGTGCAAATTTTCAGTTCAGAAATTCCCTAGTCTACATAGTCTGCTATCCAACACTGTTTAAATTAGCACAGGATGATACCTCAGTAAAACCATCCAATTTATGAGGGATTGGTTATGCACATATTAAACTAAAATTAGCATTTAGTCTTTCTAGTTAGCCTGATTACCCACCAGTTCTTAAATGTGGCATTTTGTAAAAAACTGAGCTGTTGGTGACCACATTACAGCCCCTCCTCTGTTTGCTCACCATCTCCATAAAGTGAATCACATTAATCAGAGGGAGAGGAGGAACTGGACACAGACTGTGAATCATTCTGCAGCTGGATGTTTCATTATAGATTATTATCATTGTTTGTGACTTCACATGTTGCTCAGTTTGTGACACATCTGTAACTGGCATGTTTCACTCCACGTTTGAGTGTTGATTAATCTCTGGTAGGTTTTCCTCATGCCTGCAGTCCCCACTCTAACAGAAGAACCCTGTAGATCCTTCCACCTCCTCCTCTGTGCTCAGACTCTGTGTTCAGACTCTGTGATGCACTGTGCGCTGTCTTCACTCTCTGCATCGGTCAGTGGTGTCAGTTTTTCCACTGGATGAGCAGGCCACCAGCTGCACAGATTACAGAGCTGTTGCCAAAACAGCCCGAGTATTTCGGATCAGATTTTAAGAGTTAGATTATCATGAGTCTGCTCCCACAAAACATGAACTTGGCTGACTCGGCGCTCGCTCACCCGCTGTCAGAAGCTAAGGAGGCCTACAGAAACCTGATGTAACCTCCCAGCTTTGATTTGACAGTTTCTACAGCACATCTGCTGGTTTACCAAATTTCAGCACCAACTGCTGTTTTCTAGGACGAGGCAAATCATGTTGACGGACTGATTGATTTCAACTGTTAAATCCGATTTAGTCCTCAGGAAGAGGAGACAAGGAGATGTTTTTAACTGACAAATCTTGTCTTTTCTCTCAACTATGGCACTCGTTAGTGCGAGATACTCAGTAAAATGGTGACAGTGAATTCAAGAATTGACCTTTTTTAAAAACAGTCTAATTGTAATGTCAGCAGGCACCTAAAGTGACTCGACAATCAACATGTGACTAAAGCAGTTTCACTGAATTAGACAGTTACATTGATATGTTTATTAACTTGGAGGAAAAGCTAGATACACCTGCAAACCAATGGTCAGATGAAACCAATATCATTCTCATGTTTCTACACCTAAACATGGTGCCATGGATTAGCTTTCGTAATTGGTACAGAAAGTAGATCTTGTAATTATTTAGGTGCTGATTTGGAATACCTCCAACGCAACACCTCATAACGCAATAACACAAAAGAAGAGTTACACACAATATATTTCATTTTGCAGAATTAACTTGAAGCAGAAGTCCAGGAAGACCTTTATAATGAACATGTGCTGTGGACTGTGTGTAAATCATTGATCACTGTATGAAATAATAATGCCTCAACCACACACTCTAGTATACAGAGGAGGTTACACATGTTGAAGGGGCTGAAATGGGAAAGCAGCATTAACGCTGGAAGGATTACATGTTGAATTCCCACTGAGACCAGCTGCTACTGTAAGTGTTTGCAGCTTTGAAGTATTCAGCCCGGTTTGTTTAAATCGTCTCAAAAACTGCATGAACATTATGTCCAGCAAGATGTCTGCAGTACCTGTGAACTCATTCAGCTTCTGTAAAGATTTTTTTTAACCACCGAATCTGAAAGTCTTGTTTTTTAAATTTATCCTTACAGCTCTGGCTCCTTTCTCTGCCCCGTGAAACCTGATTCACTTCTGTTATCTTGAGACTTTACTCTCACATTGTCCTCTTTAGTTTGTCTCTGTATAACTTTTTATAACCTGCAATCCTTGGTCTTTGGAGCCATTTGCTATTTTACCAATTGGCTCATTCATGACCATGTGGGGTTTCTCTGCTCGTTCACATTCACACAGCACAATAGATTTCAAACACCTTGGTTTCGTTAGAGGATTTTGGTAAATCTCCTCTGATGGACACTGGTGGTGTGTGAAGTGAGGTTTTCAGGTCAGGTTGTTGTTGGTTTTTTGTGTTGTGGCCTGTTTGAATGGTAATACAGTGAGGTGAAGTATTTTGTGTATACACTTCTCTGACTTGAGGCATTTTCTGAAAGTTTATCCATAATGGTGATCTTTATAGAGCATTGCACCAAAGTGCTGTGATGAAGCTCTGATGTCACCATTTGCCATATGTTACCTCCTCATTAAGTAGTTGGGAGAGCTGGTTTATATTGACTATATTTGGCTTCGTTGCTGGTAAGCAGCCTCTAGGAGTGCAGTCCAAAGCAAGGGAGAGAAGGAAGATGAAGAGGTGTAAACCACACATCTATTTACTTTCACAGAGAGCATAACACTCTACAATACCTGAGTGCTGTTTGGACCGGAGACTTTAACTCATAATAACACACTGTCTGGCCCAAAAAAATTGCCACCTGGATTTAACTTAGAAAATGGTTTCATAAGCTATTACTGGCCATCTTCATCCTCACGTTGCATGGTTTTATTGCAGTAGCCTTAGTCTGCCTCTAAATAACTTTAAACTAAGCATACTGGACAACAATAAAGAAATGTTTTCTCATCCTGAGTTACTTGTTTGAAACCTGGAAAACATTTCAGGATTCAGAAGTCATGTCATACAGCTTCAGTGATTAGTTGATTCTTCTGATAGGGGTTACACTGTTTTTTGAACCAGAACAAAGATGTTGCATTACTCACCAGCAGTATGAGAACAAATGTGATGGGATCTGACAGTCTGTCTGTCAGTATGAAGGATAAAAAGATTCTGTTTTTCAAGGATAGACTGTGGCTCAAAACAGTCCCTCATATCTACGACCTCTCCAGCCGGTCCTTTGTTGACCTCTGTCATCGCAGTTTTGAAATATATTCAGTTGTTTCCACCGCTGTCGTGGCTCGCTGGATTTCTAGGATTGTTGACACTTTTCACTGGATATCGAACAAAGACCTCCTAACCTGTTTTTTTCTCTTCAGGTACCTTCATAGATCTGTCATGTGCACAATTTCAAACAAGCTGTGACAGATATGACAACATCATTGACCAACAATTTCATATTACCTTATCAGACCTGACATGATCCAGACCAAAACAGTTTGAAGTTTGAACTTAACAGATAAAGCAGGAGAAGAAGGATGAGAAGAAGGAGGAAGTCTCAGTGGAGAATTGAGGACAGTGGACAGGGACTTACTTCCTGTCAAAGCACGTTAAGAGCAAGGCGGCTGTACTGTACCTCTGGAGTGTACAGTGCAGAGGAAGATGGGCCCTGGTCCTGTTGGCGATATTATTACAGCCTGAGCCGTTACACCGAGAGACGCCAAACTAAATCAGGCTGACTCGCCAGCAGCGCTGAGGTCACTCAGAGTTTACAGCTATTAATAGCAGGGAGAGATGAAGTAAAAACACACACACACACACACATTGCTTTTTTCATACTCCAACACACACACACAAGTACATTACAAGTACATTCATATATGCATCTGCCCCCAAGGCTTTTCCCACACACACATACATAAAACACACAATACACTGCGAGGAATCATGTACACACGTGTCATTGAGAGAATGAGGAGGAGGAGGAAGAGGAAGAGGGCAGGACTTGTTGGCGCGGTGACAGGAGCACCCATGTTGCCACGAGGCAGGGAGACAACATAACGTCCGTTTCAAATCAAAACATTAGTTTGATTCATTCAGGGATGGTTTCCTTCCCCCTCCTCCTCCTCCTCCTCCTCCCTCCTCTGTTTGGGATGCTCACACACTGACCTACATTGGTAGGCGGTAATGACAGACAGACAAATGAGTCTGTGTGTGGATAGTAGTGTCGGGATGGTGAGGGTTTGTTTGTTTATATCTCAGTATAAATGTATTTGATCAATGTTTTCATGGGACTGTGTGCATGTGACATAGGATCCTATGACTTGAATAATGTAGCGTGTGCAGCGTGCTATTGCTGTTGACATATTCAGAAAGCTTGAAACAGCACTGGCTGCTGTTCACTCAAAGGTCTTCATTTTAAAAGAAATGAGGGCATACTTAAGCAGTGATTTAATAATTTAACAAGTGTGCTAACTTCAAATCTTTTTTCAGTGAAGAACACTGGTAGCATTTTAGCCTAGCTTAGCACTGAATCTGGAGGGGGGTGGCAGCTGGCCTGGCAATGTCTGTGGTTAAAAAATATAAGCACCAGCCCTTCTGAACTTGTGGAATAAAAACCATGCTTAGCTTTTAATCCTAAAGAAAATTTAGAAATGCGCACATGCAGATCACTTTAGAAATTATGGAAGAAAGTTTTTCACAACAGTTTTATTAACTATGGAGTCCTCAACATGGACTAATAATGAGGTTGATCCTGACAAACTTTATTCAAATTTTCAGAAACTCTCAGTATATCAGGGGAACTTATGGGAGATCTTGCAATTCTTAATTGAGCACAAAGGCACCATCAGTGAATCACAATTTCTTTTTTTATTCAAATGTGGTAACTCTTTTTAACCACAGTGAGGTAGATAATGAACGACAACATGATTATATCAGTTTGGAGCTGTCCTCTGAGCCTTGTGGCTACATGATACATGTAAATGACACAACAGCCATGACCCAAGTGTGCAGCGTTAGTCTGAAATTACTTCTTAGATGGACAGTCTTAATGCCAGTATTGAGCTGTGGCTTTACTGGTTTTCGGTTTATCAGTTGTTGTTGCTGTTTTACTGCTGCAACAAAGTTTGATCTTTTTGATGCTGTTAAGTGTCCAGTAACAGAGATTTTTGTATCCAGCCACAGATAGAGAACAGTTTCTATCAAATATCTCCATGAACTTCACACATTCCCTGGATCTCAAATCATTATTTGTGTTCCACCTACCACCGTGTCACGACTCATTTTTCACACAGCAGGATACAGGTAATGAAGCATAAGGCTTCAAAACACCCACTACACACATATACACATGCACACACACACACACACATACACTACACGCTGCATACACACACAGTTCATACCCACTACACACACAGTACGACAAAGATGGTTCTTAGCTCTGTTAGGACAGCGTTAAAGTATCAATATGTTAACAAGTTTATCCCCACATGGAAAAATTAAGAAAACTTTCAAGGTGATTTCTTTTGAACAAAAAATGAAAACAGGGGGAGCATGTGTTTCCTTTTTGTTCAATGATGATATTGAGCAGGAAAGCATTTTGAGAGGAGTATAAGACCAAGGTATTACAAGTCAAGAGCAAACATGAGAAAATAAAGAGCAGTAGATTAATGCTGCATCTTTTTTGCTTAGGTGCACTGGTCAGAGGTGTTGCAGTCCAGGCACTGTTTCGTTTTTCCATTTACCAGATATTGTAATTTTACAAGTAATAATAACCTTTTGCATTTACAATGTCTTTGAAATCTCAACCTCTTCTTAAAACCAGGCATCCACACTACGTTTCTGTCTCTCAGACCCATGAAACTTTTATCTATTAGCCACATTTAGAGACACATCCCATGTCATCTTTTGGTGATACCACAACTTTGCACCGATTTTAGTGAGAAAAAAAGTGCAGTTATGAAAAACGACACATGGTACATAACATTGTGAGACAAGCTAAATAAAAATTTAAACTAAAAAGTTCCCTGCGAATATCAGGTTTTCAATTTCTGGGGTTCTGGAAAAACTTGACAGCAAAGGGAAAACACACAATATTTTGTTGGGGAAAAGTAAAACAAATGGGACACAAAGATACACTGCAAAGAAAAGTGACAAACAGGAAAAGATACATGAGCACAGAAATAAACCAGATACAGTAATTAACAGGGTGATAAAAATGAATTACATTTATTGCAAACTGCATGATGTGTTTGCTTGTCTCCCTCACTGTCAATGCTTTCATTTAAACCCTCTAACAACTACATGAAACTAAATTTGCTTGTGCTGAGACCAGCACCCAACAGTGAGGTTAGTTAAGAGCCACCGAGCTAAAAGCACTTGAACTCAGCTCCCTCAGAGTAAATTAAAATTTGATAATCTCATTGAGGTAAACCTATGTTTCATAGCACCGTCATCTCTATAGGTTGTTACCTCAGAGTTGACTCAACATTGTAATCTTTGGTTTAATTTCCTCTCACAAATCATATTAATTCATTTTTACTTCCCTGGTTCTCACTTGACAAAAAAGGTCAACATGAGACATTTTAAAGAGGTTCTTTGCAAGATTCTTTGCAGAAATCGACTGACTGTTTTCACCTCTTCTGTAAGAGTACCTCCATCTCTCCTGGTTCCTTCACACTTCTCTACTTATGCAATCTGCTTTCTGTCGGGGGATAGTTGACATAGCTGACATGCACGTGTTTTGTGATTAGCAGGTGAGTCAACTGCTGCTGACTGTGAACCCGTTTGAGGTGTCCCTCATGGGCTGCTGTACAGCCAGCTTTGCACCACAAGTAGATTAATGGGTCAGTTTAGCCAAGTTCACCCAGGGTTCAAGTTGCAGTTCAAATAGAGTTCAGCTTTGTGGATACAAAGAGGGAAGGGGGAGGCTAGAGTTACTCTGCAGAATACACAGACATAGAGCTACAGAGAACAGAAGACAAGCATAGGAATGTAGAAACAGCATACAGAACAGACAAAAGTAGAACTAGGATAGACTGACTGCACAGAAACAGATAAACCAAGCAGAGTGTGTAGCACAACATCTCAAAAAGAACAGAAAGAAAAAGAAACATGTTAAGGGCTGTTGTGAAGTAGTGTTTGTGGCATCACTTAATACTGGACAATTGTGAGTTGTTGATGGAAAAGCAAACAGAGACAGTTGATCTCATGCTCATATTTACCTTGTTTTCATAAACCATTTAAAGGCAGGGTCTGCAGGAATTTTGTCTCTGTAAACAACATCCAAACTAGGCTCTTCCTCCATGGCACACTGCCACTGCCTTTGACCATACCTACGTAAGCACACCCACCAGCCCAGTGAGCACCTGCAGCATTGCGTTTCAATGTGGGAGCCATACGACTGATGTCCCACAGGTAAATGAGGTATACTGCAGATTTTATTTCGTTCTTTCTCTGTGTTACAGCCGCTATCGTAGCCTCTCAGGATAGCTTCTCCCACTCGCAACCATCAACAAAGTCACGTGAGTACTGAGCTAGCTGTGATTGGCTGGGGTCACCACGGGTGCTCTCTGCTCAGAAGCGTCACAGGACAACCAAAACATCACCATACAGGCAGAGGAGGGGATTGAGGTCGACACAGACACTGACACACATCTATGGAGGCCCATAGGTGACGATTGAGTAGGATTATTCCCATCAAAGTTGATATTTTGTTTTTTAGGAAAATGCTGCAGACCCTTCCTTTAAATGTCTTTCATTTGTGATCATCTTTAAATTGCTTTGTTTATGTCTTTGCTGTTGTATGTAAAACTTGATCATCAGCCCCTTGATTCCTTTTAGGCAAACTGTCAATACAAAGACAAAAAAGTCAGTGAACCTAAAACTGAGCCTTTGGGTATTCTTATTTTAATTTGTTGGGGAGCAGACTTCTTACCAAAGTTAATCACCCTGGTTACTTATGCTAAAAATCTACCCTGCTCTTGAGCAGAGAAGAGAGAGAAGAGACCACTTTGTTAAAACTCTGCCACCAATCAGGTGTCTCTATTATAAAGCTATTTGAGCCGATTGAGAGAGGGAGAAATACTCACTAACAGTTTGTCAGAAAAGAAAAATGTTGGTGAGGAGTATGTCTGTGTGTTATTCAGCCCAACTTTTCTTCCTTCTAACAACATCATGCCGATCAAGAGGGTTGGTCAATTACAACTGTGAAGTCAGTCATTTTTGACAGTGATTGATTTATGACAAAGGCACCTTGATTTTATATTCAGACGTCGTATTAACATCTGTTTAACTTACAGGGTCTTGTTATCTAGTATATGAATTATTTTGTATCTGAATTAGAATCACTGTAATAATCTAAACAGTAGAACGAGTTCCCGGAAGAGGTCCAGTTGTGCCCAGTGTAATAAATTTGTAGTGGTGCGAGATGGAGATTGAACGGAACTTAAAAGGACCTACGCGTTTGATAGTTAACATTTGTTCTACATTCTCACTGCATTCTTATTTTTTGATTCATGAATTCTAGTTAACTATTTTTTTTTCACATTTTTTACCACATTCATTAAGTTTTGCTGTATAACCCTTGTGGTGTAGTGTTTTAGTTTACTGTCTCCCTTTGGAGTCTGTCTCTCTCCCCACAGAGATATGGGCGGGTCCTGCACTCTGGCTCTCCGGCACTCCCTCTCCTGCACTCCCTCTCCTGCACTGGTTCACACCTGCCTCTCATCAGCCCTGATCACTCCTGCACTTAACCACTGCTCCAAGTCTCCACCAGTGCCAGAGTATTCCAGACCTTCAGTGGTATTTGGCTACACTGCTTGTGTTTAATGCTCGCTAGACATTCCTATACCTTTTTGAAAGATTTATTGACTAACCCTTGGTTTCTTCTCCTTTGTTCCAGTGCCTCCACGAGCCTCCTGCACTCCCCGCCCAATCTCTGCCACGCTGCCACTCTCTCTCCCTGGGAAAGGATTCACCTGCCCTCACTAACCCACCTACCTCCANGGGTCCTGCACTCTGGCTCTCCGGCACTCCCTCTCCTGCACTCCCTCTCCTGCACTGGTGCACACCTGCCTCTCATCAGCCCTGATCACTCCTGCACTTAACCACTGCTCCAAGTCTCCACCAGTGCCAGAGTATTCCAGACCTTCAGTGGTATTTGGCTACACTGCTTGTGTTTAATGCTCGCTAGACATTCCTATACCTTTTTGAAAGATTTATTGACTAACCCTTGGTTTCTTCTCCTTTGTTCCAGTGCCTCCACGAGCCTCCTGCACTCCCCGCCCAATCTCTGCCATGCTGCCACTCTCTCTCCCTGGGAAAGGATTCACCTGCCCTCACTAACCCACCTACCTCCAATAAATCCCCTTTTAACTGATCTTCCGCCTCAGGTCTTGCTTTTGGGTTCAACTCAGCTTCTGGTTTCATAACCATTACATTTAGACTGTATTAAATAATACAAAACCCAGATTTCTAGCAATGAGACCAGTCAAAGTACATAAATCACCATGTTTTGACTGTAAAAAATGAAGAAAAACTGAGATTTCAAGCATTGAGACCAGTCAAAGTACATTCATTTGGTTCAAAGCTGACATATTTTAATCAATTTTGGGTCTAGAGATCGTAACTCTGGTCAGTAAGTACATTCATAACCAAGTTTTGACAGTATAAAATGAAGAAAAAACAGAGATTTCAAGCATTAAGACCAGTCAAAGTACATTCATTAACAAATTAAAGACTTTTTTTGATGGGATAAAACCCAGATTTCTAGTATTGAGACCAGTCAAAATACATTCATTACCAAGTTTAGACTTTTTTTGATGGGATAAAACCCAGATTTCTAGCATTGAGACCAGTCAAAGTACATCATCAATCAATTTAGACTTCATTAAATGAAGATAAAACCCAGATTTCTAGCATTGAGACCAGTCAAAGTACATTCATAACCAAGTTTAGACTGTATAAAATAAGTAAAACCCCTGATTTCTAGCATTGAGTCCAGTCAAAGTACATTCATAAGCAGGTTTCGACTGTTTAAAAGAAGTTAAAACCCAGACTTCTAGCATTGAGAGGTCAGTTTCATGTAAGTAATGGTTCACATCTGACATAATTTAGTCAAGTTTGATAGTCAAGATCGTAACTCTGGTCAGTTTCATGTTAGTATTGGTTTAAATCTGACATATTTTATTTAGTTTTGGGTCTAAAGATCGTAACTCTGGTCAGTTTCATGTTTTTATAGGTTCTAATCTGGCACATTTTGGTCAATTTTGTAAGATTTCTAGCATTGAGACCAGTCAAAGTACATTCATAACCAAGTTTAGACTGTTTGAAATTAGTTTAAACAGAGATTTCTAGCATTGAGACCAGTCAAGAACATTGATAACCAAGATTTGACTGTATAACGTGGGTTGAAACCCAGATTTCTAGCATTGAGACCAGTCAAAGTAAATTTATATCCAAGTTTAGACTGGATAAAATAGGTTTGAAGCCAGATTTCTAGCATTGAGACCAGTCGAATTACATTGATAACCAAGTTTAGACTGCATAAAATAAGTTATTACCCAGATTTCTAGCATTGAGACCAGTCAAAGTAAATATATATCCAAGTTCATACTGGATAAAATTAGTTTAAACCCAGATTTCTAGCATTGAGACCAGTCAAAGTACATAAATCACCAAGTTTAGACTGTATTAAATAAGTTTAAACCCCAGATTTCTAGCATTGAGACCTGAGTTCCATGTAAGTAACGGTCCAAAACGGACATATTTTGTTCACTTTTGGGTCTAAAGTTTGTAACTCTGGTCAGTTTCATGTAAGTCATGGAGAAAATCTGACATATTTCGACCAATTTTGGGTCTAAAGATCGTAACTCTGGTCAGTTTCATTAAAGTAATGATACAAAACTGACAAATTTTCTTCAATTTTGGGTCATTTCTAGCATTTAGAGCAGTCAAAGTAAATTAATGAAAAGGTTGAGACTGTATAAAAAGCTAAAACCCAGATTTCTAGCATTGAGACCAGTCAAAGTACATTGATATCCAAGTTAAGACTGTATAAAATAAGTTAAAACCCAGATTTCTAGCACTGAGACCAGTAAAAGTACAATATCAACCAAGTTAAGACTTGATAAAATGAAGATAAAACCCAGATTTCTAGCAATGAGACCAATCAAAGTACATTCATAACCAAGTTTAGACAGTTTAAGATTAGTTAAATGCCAGATTTCTAGCATTGAGACCAGTCAAAGTACTTTCATCACCATGTTTTGACTGTAAAAAATGAAGAAAAACAGAGATTTCAAGCATTGAGACCAGTCAAAGTACATTCATAACCAAGGTTAGACTGTATAAAATGAGTTAAAACCAAGATTTCTAGCACTGAGACCAGTCAAAGTACAATATCAACCAAGTTGAGACTTGATAAAATGAAGATAAAACCCAGATTTCTAGCATTGAGACCAGTCAAAGTACATTCATAACCAAGGTTCGACTGTATAAAATGAGTTAAAACCCAGATCTCTAGCATTGAGACCAGTCTAAGTACATTCATAACCAAGTTTCGACTGTATAAAGTGGGTTAAAACCCTGATTTCTAGCATTGAGACCAGTCAAAATACATTCATTACCAAGTTTAGACTTTTTTTGATGAGATAAAACCAAGATTTCTAGCACTGAGACCAGTAAATGTACAATATAAAGCATGTTTAGACTGTATAAAATGAAGATAAAACCCAGATTTCTAGCATTGAGACCAGTCAAAGTACATTCATAACTATGTGTTTGACTGTATTAAATAAGTTAAAACCCAGATTTCTAGCATTAAGACTAGTCAAAGTACATTCATAACCAAGTTTAGACTGTATAAAATAAGTAAAACCCCAGATTTCTAGCATTGAGACCAGTAAAAGTACATTCATTACGAAGTTTCGACAGTTTAAAAGAAGTTAAAACCCAGACTTCTAGCATTGAGACCAGTCAAAGTACATTCATTACCAAGTGTAGACTGAATTAAATAAGTTAAACTATCAGTTCTAGCATTAAGACCAGTCAAGTACATTCATTACCAAGTTTAGACTGTATAAAATAAATCAAAACCCAGATTTCTAGCATTGAGACCAGTCAAAGTAAGTATATATCCAAGTTCAGACTGGATAAAATTAATTTAAACCCAGATTTCTAGCATTGAGACCAGTCAAAGTACATAAATCACCAAGTTTAGACTGTATAACGTGGGTTTAAACCCAGATTTCTAGCATTGAGACCAGTCAAAGTAAATTTATATCCAAGTTTAGACTGGATAAAATAGGTTTGAAGCCAGATTTCTAGCATTGAGACCAGTCGAAATACATTGATAACCAAGTTTAGACTGCATACAATTAGTTAAAACCCAGATTTCTAGCATTGAGACCAGTCAAAGTACATTCATAACCAAGTTTAGACTGTATTAAATAAGTAAAAACCCAGATCTCTAGCATTGAGACCAGTCAAAATACATTCATAACCAACTTTAGACTGTTCAAAATAAGTTATAACCCAGATTTCTAGCATTGAGACCAGTCAAAGTAAATATATATCCAAGTTCAGACTGGATAAAATTAGTTTAAACCCAGATTTCTAGCATTGAGACCAGTCAAAGTACATAAATCACCAAGTTTAGACTCTATTAAATAACTTCGAACCCCAGATTTCTAGCATTGAGACCTTTCAAGGTACATTCATTGCCAGGTTTAGCCTGTATAAAACAAGTGAAAACCAAGATTTCTAACATTGAAACCAGTCAAAGTACATTCAGTACCTCTTTTAGACTGTATAAAGCTGGTTAAAACCCCATATTTCTAACATTGAGACCAGTCAAAGTAATTTCATAACTATGTTTTGACTGTATAAAATAAGTTAAAACCCAGATTTCTAGCAATGAGACGAGTCAAAGTACATTCATCACCAAGTTTAGACAGTTTAAAATTAGTTAAAACCCAGATTTCTAGCATTGAGACCAGTCAAAGTACATTCATAACCAAGTTTCGACTGTATAAAATGAGTTAAAACCCAGATCTCTAGCATTGAGACCAGTCTAAGTACATTTATAACCAAGTTTTGACAGTATAAAATGAAGGAAAAACAGAGATTTCAAGCATTAAGACCAGTCAAAGTACATTCATTACCAACTTTAGATTTTTTTAATGGGATAAAACCCAGATTTCTAGCATTGAGACCAGTCAAAGTACATTCATTACCAAGTTTCAACTGTATAAAGTGGGTTAAAACCCAGATTTCTAGCATTGTGACCAGTCAAAATACATTCATTACCAAGTTTAGACTTTTTTGATGGGATAAAACCCAGATTTCTAGCATTGAGACCAGTCAAAGTCCATTACCAATCAATTAAGACTTTATAAAATGAAGATAAAACCCAGATTTCTAGCATTGAGACCAGTCAAAGTACATTCATCACCAAGTTTAGACTGTATAAAATAAATCAAAACCCAGATTTCTAGCATTGAGACCAGTCAAAGTAATTTCATAACTATGTGCTTGACTGTATTAAAGAAGTTAAAACCCAGATTTCTAGCATTAACACTAGTCAAAGTACATTCATAACCAAGTTTAGACTGTATAAAATAAGTAAAACCCCAGATTTCTAGCATTGAGACCAGTGAAAGTACATTCATAAGCAGGTTTCGACTGTTTATAAAAAGTTAAAACCCAGACTTCTAGCATTGAGACCAGTCAAAGTACATTCATTACCAAGTGTAGACTGTATAAAAAGCTAAAACCCAGATTTCTAGCATTGAGACCAGTCAAAGTTTATTAATGAAAATGTTGAGACTGTATAAAATTAGTTAAAACCCAGATTTCTAGCATTGAGACCAGTCAAAGTACATTAAATACCAAGTTTGGACTGAATAAAATAAGTTAAAACCCAGATTTCTAGCACTGAGACCAGTAAAAGTACAATATCAACCAAGTTTAGACTGTAAAAAATGAAGAAAAACTGAGATTTCAAGCATTGAGACCAGTCAAATTACATTCATAACCAAGTTTCGACTGTATAAAATAAGTTAAAACCCAGATCTCTAGCATTGAGACCAGTCAAAGTACATTCATAACCAAGTTTTGACAGTATAAAATGAAGAAAAACAGAGATTTCAAGCATTAAGACCAGTCAAAATACATTCATCACCATGTTTAGACTTTTTTTGATGGGATAAAACCAAGATTTCTAGCATTGAGACCAGTCAAAATACATTCATAACCAAGTTTCGACTGTATACAGTGGGTTAAAACCCTTATTTCTAGCATTGAAACCAGTCAAAGTACATTATCAATCAATTTAGACTTTATAAAAAGAAGATAAAACCCAGATTTCTAGCATTGAGACCAGTCAAGGTACATTCATCACCAAGTTTAGACTGTTTTATGTGGGTCAAAACCAAGATACCTAGCATTGAGACCAGTCAAAGTACATTCATAAGCAGGTTTCGACTGTTTAAAAGAAGTTGAAACCCAGATTTCTAGGATTGAGACCAGTCAAATTAATTTATATACAAGTTTAGACTGGATAAAATGGGTTTGAAGCCAGATTTCTAGCATTGAGACCAGTCAAATTACATTGATGACCAAGTTTAGACTGCATAAAATTAGTTAAAACCCAGATTTCTAGCATTGAGACCAGTCAAAGTACATTCAAAACCAAGTTTAGACTGTATAAAATAATTCAAAACCCAGATGTCTAACATTACGACTAGTCAAAGTACATTCATAACCAAGTTTAGACTGTATAAAATAAGTAAAACCCCAGATTTCTAGCATTGAGACCAGTCAAAGTACATTCATAAGCAGGTTTCGACTGTTTAAAAGAAGTTAAAACCCAGACTTCTAGCATTGAGACCAGTCAAAGTAAATTCATCACCAAGTTTAGACTGTATAAAATAAGTAAAACCCAGGATTTCTAGCATTGAGACCTTCCAAGGTATATTCATTGCCAGGTTTAGACTGTATAAAAAGAGTGAAAACCCAGATTTCTAACATTAAAACCAGTCAAAGTACATACAGTACCTCTTTTAGACTGTATAAAGCTGGTTAAAACGCAGATTTCTAGCATTGAGACCAGTCAAAGTACTTTAAAAACCAAGTTTCGACTGTTTTAAATAAGCTGAAACCCAGATTTCTAGCAATGAGACCAGTCAAAGTACATTCATAACCAAGTTTAGACTGTTTATAAAAAGTTAAAACCCAGATTTCTAGCAATGAGACCAGTCAAAGTAATTTCATACCTATGTTTTGACTGTATCAAAGTAGTTAAAACCCAGATTTCTAGCATTGAGAGCAGTCAATGTACATTAATGAAAAAGTTCAGACAGTAAAAAGGAAGTTTAAACCCAGATTTCTAGCATTGAGACCAGTCAAGTACATTGATAACCAAGTTTTTCACTGTATAAAGTGGGTGAAAACCCAGATTTCTAGCATTGAGACCAGTCAAGTACATTGATAACCAAGATTTGACTGTATAAAGTGGTTTAAAACCCAGATTTCTAGCATTGAGACCAGTCAAAGTAAATTTATATCCAAGTTTAGACTGGATAAAATGGGTTTGAAGCCAGATTTCTAGCATTGAGACCAGTCAAGTACATTGATAACCAAGTTTTTCACTGTATAAAGTGGCTGAAAACCCAGATTTCGAGCATTGAGACCATTCAAAGTACATTCAAAACCAAGTTTAGACTGTATTAAATAATTCAAAACCCAGATGTCAAACATTAAGACTAGTCAAAGTACATTCAAAACCAAGTTTTGACTGTATTAAATAATTCAAAACCCAGATGTCTAACATTAAGACTATTCAAAGTACATTAATAACCAAGTTTAGACTGTATAAAATAATTCAAAACCCAGATGTCTAACATAAAGACTAGTCAAAGTACATTCATAAGCAGGATTCGACTGTTTAAAAGAAGTTAAAACCCAGACTTCTAGCATTGAGACCAGTCAAAGTACATTCATAACCAAGTTTAGACTGTATAAAATAAGTAAAACCCCAGACTTCTAGCATTGAGACCAGTCAAAGTACATTCATAACCAAGTTTAGACTGTATAAAATAAGTAAAACCCCAGATTTCTAGCATTGAGACCTTTCAAGGTATATTCATTGCCAGGTTTACACTGTATAAAAAGAGTGAAAACCCAGATTTCTAACATTAAGACCAGTCAAAGTACATACAGTACCTTTTAGACTGTATAAAGCTGGTTAAAACGCAGATTTCTAGCATTGAGACCAGTCAAAGTACTTTAAAAACCAAGTTTCGACTGTTTTAAATAAGCTAAAACCCAGATTTCTAGCAATGAGACCAGTCAAAGTACATTCATAACCAAGTTTAGACTGTTTATAAAAAGTTAAAACCCAGATTTCTAGCATTGAGACCAGTCAAAGTAATTTCATACCTATGTTTTTACTGTATCAAAGAAGTTAAAACCCAGATTTCTAGCATTGAGAGCAGTCAAAGTACATTAATGAAAAAGTTGAGACTGTATAAAGGAAGTTTAAACCCAGATTTCTAGCATTGAGACCAGTCAAGTACATTGATAACCAAGTTTTTCACTGTATAAAGTGGGTGAAAACCCAGATTTCTAGCATTGAGACCAGTCAAAGTAATTTCATACCTATGTTTTTACTGTATCAAAGAAGTTAAAACCCAGATTTCTAGCATTGAGAGCAGTCAAAGTACATTAATGAAAAAGTTGAGACTGTATAAAGGAAGTTTAAACCCAGATTTCTAGCATTGAGACCAGTCAAGTACATTGATAACCAAGTGTTTCACTGTATAAAGTGGGTGAAAACCCAGATTTCTAGCATTGAGACCAGTCTAGTACATTGATAACCAAGATTTGACTGTATAAAGTGGGTTAAAACCCAGATTTCTAGGATTGAGACCAGTCAAAGTAAATTTATATCCAAGTTTAGACTGGATAAAATGGGTTTGAAGCCAGATTTCTAGCATTGAGACCAGTCAAATTACATTGATAACCAAGTTTAGACTGCATAAAATTAGTTAAAACCCAGATTTCTAGCATTGAGACCAGTCAAAGTACATTCAAAACCAAGTTTAGACTGTATTAAATAATTCAAAACCCAGATGTCTAACATTAAGACTAGTCAAAGTACATTCATAACCAAGTTTAGACTGTATAAAATAAGTAAAACCCCAGATTTCTAGCATTGAGACCAGTCAAAGTACATTCATNAGAAGTTAAAACCCAGATTTCTAGCATTGAGAGCAGTCAAAGTACATTAATGAAAAAGTTGAGACTGTATAAAGGAAGTTTAAACCCAGATTTCTAGCATTGAGACCAGTCAAGTACATTGATAACCAAGTTTTTCACTGTATAAAGTGGGTGAAAACCCAGATTTCTAGCATTGAGACCAGTCAAGTACATTGATAACCAAGATTTGACTGTATAAAGTGGGTTAAAACCCAGATTTCTAGGATTGAGACCAGTCAAATTAATTAATATCCAAGTTTAGAGTGGATAAAATGGGTTTGAAGCCAGATTTCTAGCATTGAGACCAGTCAAATTACATTGATAACCAAGTTTAGACTGCATAAAATTAGTTAAAACCCAGATTTCTAGCATTGAGACCAGTCAAAGTACATTCAAAACCAAGTTTAGACTGTATTAAATAATTCAAAACCCAGATGTCTAACATTAAGACTAGTCAAAGTACATTCATAACCAAGTTTAGACTGCATAAAATTAGTTAAAACCCAGATTTCTAGCATTGAGACCAGTCAAAGTACATTCAAAACCAAGTTTAGACTGTATTAAATAATTCAAAACCCAGATGTCTAACATTAAGACTAGTCAAAGTACATTCATAACCAAGTTTAGACTGTATAAAATAAGTAAAACCCCAGATTTCTAGCATTGAGACCAGTCAAAGTACATTCATAAGCAAGTTTAGACTGTTTAAAAGAAGTTAAAACCCAGACTTCTAGCATTGAGACCAGTCAAAGTACATTCATCACCAAGTTTAGACTGTATAAAATAAGTAAAACCCCAGATTTCTAGCATTGAGACCTTTCAAGGTATATTCATTGACAGGTTTAGACTGTATAAAAAGAGTGAAAACCCAGATTTCTAACATTAAGACCAGTCAAAGTACATACAGTACCTCTTTTAGACTGTATAAAGCTGGTTAAAACGCAGATTTCTAGCATTGAGACCAGTCAAAGTACTTTAAAAACCAAGTTTTGACTGTTTTAAATAAGCTAAAACCCAGATTTCTAGCAATGAGACCAGTCAAAGTACATTCATAACCAAGTTTAGACTGTTTATAAAAAGTTAAAACCCAGATTTCTAGCATTGAGACCAGTCAAAGTAATTTCATACCTATGTTTTGACTGTATCAAAGAAGTTAAAACCCAGATTTCTAGCATTGAGAGCAGTCAAAGTACATTAATGAAAAAGTTGAGACTGTATAAAGGAAGTTTAAACCCAGATTTCTAGCATTGAGACCAGTCAAGTACATTGATAACCAAGTTTTTCACTGTATAAAGTGGGTGAAAACCCAGATTTCTAGCATTGAGACCAGTCAAGTACATTGATAACCAAGATTTGACTGTATAAAGTGGGTTAAAACCCAGATTTCTAGGATTGAGACCAGTCAAATTAATTAATATCCAAGTTTAGACTGGATAAAATGGGTTTGAAGCCAGATTTCTAGCATTGAGACCAGTCAAATTACATTGATAACCAAGTTTAGACTGCATAAAATTAGTTAAAACCCAGATTTCTAGCATTGAGACCAGTCAAAGTACATTCAAAACCAAGTTTAGACTGTATTAAATAATTCAAAACCCAGATGTCTAACATTAAGACTAGTCAAAGTACATTCATAACCAAGTTTAGACTGTATAAAATAAGTAAAACCCCAGATTTCTAGCATTGAGACCAGTCAAAGTACATTCAAAACCAAGTTTAGACTGTATTAAATAATTCAAAACCCAGATGTCTAACATTAAGACTAGTCAAAGTACATTCATAACCAAGTTTAGACTGTATAAAATAAGTAAAACCCCAGATTTCTAGCATTGAGACCAGTCAAAGTACATTCATTACCAAGTTAAGACTGTATGAAATAAGTAAAACCCCAGATTTCTAGCATTGAGACCTTTCAAGGTATATTCATTGCCAGGTTTAGACTGTATAAAAAGAGTGAAAACCCAGATTTCTAACATTAAGACCAGTCAAAGTACATTCAGTACCTCTTTTAGACTGTATTAAGCTGGTTAAAACGCAGATTTCTAGCATTGAGACCAGTCAAAGTACTTTAAAAACCAAGTTTCGACTGTTTTAAATAAGCTAAAACCCAGATTTCTAGCAATTAGACCAGTCAAAGTACATTCATAACCAAGTTTAGACTGTATAAAATAAGTAAAACCCCAGATTTCTAGCATTGAGACCTTTCAAGGTATATTCATTGCCAGGTTTAGACTGTATAAAAAGAGTGAAAACCCAGATTTCTAACATTAAGACCAGTCAAAGTACATTCAGTACCTCTTTTAGACTGTATTAAGCTGGTTAAAACGCAGATTTCTAGCATTGAGACCAGTCAAAGTACTTTAAAAACCAAGTTTCGACTGTTTTAAATAAGCTAAAACCCAGATTTCTAGCAATTAGACCAGTCAAAGTACATTCATAACCAAGTTTAGAGTGTTTATAAAAAGTTAAAACCCAGATTTCTAGCATTGAGACCAGTCAAAGTAATTTCATACCTATGTTTTGACTGTATCANAGAAGTTAAAACCCAGATTTCTAGCATTGAGAGCAGTCAAAGTACATTAATGAAAAAGTTGAGACTGTATAAAGGAAGTTTAAACCCAGATTTCTAGCATTGAGACCAGTCAAGTACATTGATAACCAAGTTTTTCACTGTATAAAGTGGGTGAAAACCCAGATTTCTAGCATTGAGACCAGTCAAGTACATTGATAACCAAGATTTGACTGTATAAAGTGGGTTAAAACCCAGATTTCTAGGATTGAGACCAGTCAAAGTAAATTTATATCCAAGTTTAGACTGGATAAAATGGGTTTGAAGCCAGATTTCTAGCATTGAGACCAGTCAAATTACATTGATGACCAAGTTTAGACTGCATAAAATTAGTTAAAACCCAGATTTCTAGCATTGAGACCAGTCAAAGTACATTCAAAACCAAGTTTAGACTGTATTAAATAATTCAAAACCCAGATGTCTAACATTAAGACTATTCAAAGTACATTCATAACCAAGTTTAGACTGTATAACATAAGTAAAACCCCAGATTTCTAGCATTGAGACCAGTCGAAGTACATTCATAACCATGTTTCGACTGTATTAAATAATTCAAAACCCAGATGTCTAACATTAAGACAAGTCAAAGTACATTCATAACCAAGTTTAGACTGTATAAAATAAGTAAAACCCCAGATTTCTAGCATTGAGACCTTTCAAGGTATATTCATTGCCAGGTTTAGACTGTATAAAAAGAGTGAAAACCCAGATTTCTAACATTAAGACCAGTCAAAGTACATACAGTACCTCTTTTAGACTGTATAAAGCTGGTTAAAACGCAGATTTCTAGCATTGAGACCAGTCAAAGTACTTTAAAAACCAAGTAAGCTGACAAAATTTATTCGATTTTGGGTCTAAAGATCGTTACTCTGGAGTCAAAGTACATTCATAACCAAGTTTAGACTGTTTATAAAAAGTTAAAACCCAGATTTCTAGCATTGAGACCAGTCAAAGTAATTTCATACCTATGTTTTGACTGTATCAAAGAAGTTAAAACCCAGATTTCTAGCATTGAGAGCAGTCAAAGTACATTAATGAAAAAGTTGAGACTGTAAAAAGGAAGTTTAAACCCAGATTTCTAGCATTGAGACCAGTCAAGTACATTGATAACCAAGTTTTTCACTGTATAAAGTGGTTGAAAACCCAGATTTCTAGCATTGAGACCAGTCAAGTACATTGATAACCAAGATTTGACTGTATAAAGTGGGTTAAAACCCAGATTTCTAGCATTGAGACCAGTCAAGTATATTTAATAACCAAGTTTTGACTGTATAAAGTGGGTGAAAACCCAGATTTCTAGCATTGAGACCAGTCAAATTACATAAATAACCAAGTTTAGACTTTATAAAATGAAGATAAAACCCAGATTTCTAGCATTGAGACCAGTCAAAGTACATTCATAACCAAGTTTAGACTGGATAAAATGGGTTTGAAGCCAGATTTCTAGCATTGAGACCAGTAAAGTACATTGATAACCAAGTTTAGACTGCATAAAATTAGTTAAAACCCAGATTTCTAGCATTGAGACCAGTCAAAGTACATTCATAACCAAGATTTGACTGTATTAAATAATTCAAAACCCAGATGTCTAACATTAAGACTAGTCATAGTAAATTCATAACCAAGTTTAGACTGTATAAAATAAGTAAAAACCCAGATTTCTTGCATTGAGACCAGTCAAAGTACATTCATTACCAAGTTTAGACTGTTTAAAATAAGTTATAACCAGGATTTCTAGCATTGAGACCAGTCAAAGTGCATTCCTAAGCAGGTTTAGACTGTTTAAAAGAAGTTATAACCCAGATTTCTAGCATTGAGACTTTTCAAAGTACATTCATAAGCAGGTTAAGACTGTATGAAAGAAGTAAAAAAACAGATTTCTAACATTAAGACCAGTCAAAGTACATTCAGTACCACAACATCAGACATATTTCGACCAATTTTGGGTCTAAAGATCGTAACTCTGGTCAGTTTCATGTAGGTAATGGTTCAAATCTGACAAAAACACACAATTTTGGGTCTTTAGATCGTAACTCTGATCAGTTTCATGTAAGTATTGGTTCAAATCTGAATATAAAATAAGTAAAACCCCAGATTTCTAGCATTGAGACCAGTCGAAGTATATTCATAACTATGTTTTGACTGTATTACAGAAGTTATAACCCAGATTTCTAGCATTGAGACCAGTCAAGTACATTTAAAACCAAGTTTTGACTGAAAAAAGGGGGTGAAACCCCAATAACTAGATATAAGGACAGTCAAAGTACATTCAAGTTTAGACTGTATAAAGTGGGTTAAAACCCAGATTTCTAGCATTGAGACCAGTCAAGTACATTGATAACCAAGTTTTGACTGTATAAAGTGGGTGAAAACCCAGATTTCTAGCATTGAGACCAGTCAAGTACATTGATAACCAAGATATGACTGTATAAAGTGGGTTAAAACCCAGATTTCTAGCATTGAGACCAGTCAAAGTAAATTTATATCCAAGTTTAGACTGTATAAAGTGGGTTAAAACCCAGATTTCTAGCATTGAGACCAGTCAAGTACATTGATAACCAAGTTTTGACTGTATAAAGTGGGTGAAAACCCAGATTAGCTAGAAATAAGGACAGTCAAAGTACATTCAAGTTTAGACTGTTTAAAAGAAGTTAAAGCCCCGATTTCTAGAATTGAGACCAGTCAAGTACATTGATAAACAAGTTTTTACTGTAAAAAGTGGGTGAAAACCCAGATTTCTAGCATTGAGACCAGTCAAGTACATTGATAACCAAGATTTGACTGTATAAAGTGGGTTAAAACCCAGATTTCTAGCATTGAGACCAGTCAAAGTAAATTTATATCCAAGTTTAGACTGGATAAAATGGGTTTGAAGCCAGATTTCTAGCATTGAGACCAGTCAAAGTCAGTCATAACCAAGTTAAGACTGTATTAAATAATTAAAAACCCAGATGTCTAACATTAAGACTAGTCAAAGTACATTGATAACCAAGTTTAGACTGCATAAAATTAGTTGAAACCCAGATTTCTAGCATTGAGACCAGTCAAAGTACATTCATAACCAAGATTTGACTGTATTAAATAATTCAAAACCCAGATGTCTAACATAAAGACTAGTCAAAGTACATTCATAACCAAGTTTAGACTGTATAAAATAAGTAAAAACCCAGATTTCTTGCATTGAGACCAGTCAAAGTACATTCATTACCAAGTTTAGACTGTTTAAAATAAGTTATAACCAGGATTTCTAGCATTGAGACCAGTCAAAGTGCATTCCTAAGCAGGTTTAGACTGTTTAAAAGAAGTTATAACCCAGATTTCTAGCATTGAGACCTTTCAAAGTACATTCATAAGCAGGTTAAGAATGTATGAAAGAAGTAAAAAACCAGATTTCTAACATTAAGACCAGTCAAAGTACATTCAGAACCACTTGTAGTCTGTATAAAGCTGGTTAAAACCCAGATTTCTAGCATTGAGACCAGTCAAAGTACATCCATTACCAAGTTTAGACTGTTTTTGTGTGTTAAAACCCAGAAATCTAGCATTGAGACTAGTCAAAGTACATTCATAACCAAGTTTAGACTTTATAAAATAAGTAAAACCCCAGATTTCTAGCATTGAGACCAGTCGAAGTATATTCATAACTATGTTTTGACTGTATTACAGAAGTTATAACCCAGATTTCTAGCATTGAGACCAGTCAAGTACATTTAAAACCAAGTTTTGACTGAAAAAAGGGGGTGAAACCCCAATAACTAGATATAAGGACAGTCAAAGTACATTCANTACATTGATAACCAAGTTTAGACTGCATAAAATTAGTTAAAACCCAGATTTCTAGCATTGAGACCAGTCAAAGTACATTCATAACCAAGATTTGACTGTATTAAATAATTCAAAACCCAGATGTCTAACATTAAGACTAGTGAAAGTACATTCATAACCAAGTTTAGACTGTATAAAATAAGTAAAAACCCAGATTTCTTGCATTGAGACCAGTCAAAGTACATTCATTACCAAGTTTAGACTGTTTAAAATAAGTTATAACCAGGATTTCTATTATTGAGACCAGTCAAAGTGCATTCCTAAGCAGGTTTAGACTGTTTAAAAGAAGTTATAACCCAGATTTCTAGCATTGAGACCTTTCAAAGTACATTCATAAGCAGGTTAAGAATGTATGAAAGAAGTAAAAAACCAGATTTCTAACATTAAGACCAGTCAAAGTACATTCAGAACCACTTGTAGTCTGTATAAAGCTGGTTAAAACCCAGATTTCTAGCATTGAGACCAGTCAAAGTACATCCATTACCAAGTTTAGACTGTTTTTGTGTGTTAAAACCCAGAAATCTAGCATTGAGACTAGTCAAAGTACATTCATAACCAAGTTTAGACTTTATAAAATAAGTAAAACCCCAGATTTCTAGCATTGAGACCAGCCAAAGTACATTAATCAGCAGGTTTAGACTGTTTAAAAGAAGTTAAAACCCAGACTTCTAGCATTGAGACCAGTCGAAGTATATTCATAACTATGTTTTGACTGTATTAAATAATTCAAAACCCAGATGTCTAACATTGAGACTAGTCAAAGTACATTCATTACCAAGTTTTGACTGTTTAAAATAAGTAAAAACCCAGATTTCTAGCATTGAGACCAGTCAAAGTACATTCATTACCAAGTTTAGACTGTATAAAAGAAGTAAAAACCCAGATTTCTAGCATTGAGACCTTTCAAGGTACACCAGTCAAAGTACATTCATAACTATGTTTTGACTGTATTACAGAAGTTAAAACCCAGGTTTCTAGCATTGAGACCAGTCAAGTACATTAAAAACGAAGTTTTGACTAAAAAAAGGGGGTGAAACCCCAAATATCTAGATATAAGGACAGTCAAAGTACATTCAAGTTTAGAGTGTATAAAGTGGGTTAAAACCCAGATTTCTAGCATTGAGACCAGTCAAGTACATTGATTACCAAGTTTTGACTGTATAAAGTGGGTGAAAACCCAGATTTCTAGCATTGAGATCAGTCAAGTACATTGATAACCAAGATTTGACTGTAAAAAGTGGGTTAAAACCCAGATTTCTAGCATTGAGACCAGTCAAAGTAAATTTATATCCAAGTTTAGACTGGATAAAATGGGTTAAAACCCAGATGTCTAGCATTGAGACCAGTCAAAGTACATTCAAAACCAAGTTTAGACTGTATTAAATAATTCAAAACCCAGATTTCTAGCATTGAGACCAGTCAAGTACATTAAAAACCAAGTTTTGACTAAAAAAAGGGGGTGAAACCCCAAATATCTAGATATAAGGANCTGTATAAAGCTGGTTAAAACCCAGATTTCTAGCATTGAGACCAGTCAAAGTACATCCATTACCAAGTTTAGACTGTTTTGTGTGTTAAAACCCAGATTTCTAGCATTGCGACCAGTCAAAGTCCATCCATTACCAAGTTTAGACTTTATAAAATAAGTAAAAACCCAGATTTCTAGCATTGAGACCAGTCAAAGTACATTCATAACTATGTTTTGACAGTATTACAGAAGTTAAAACCCAGATTTCTAGCATTGAGACCAGTCAAGTACATTAAAAACGAAGTTTTGACTAAAAAAAGGGGGTGAAACCCCAAATATCTAGATATAAGGACAGTCAAAGTACATTCAAGTTTAGACTGTATAAAGTGGGTTAAAACCCAGATTTCTAGCATTGAGACCAGTCAAGTACATTGATTACCAAGTTTTGACTGTATAAAGTGGGTGAAAACCCAGATTTCTAGCATTGAGACCAGTCAAAGTAAATCTATATCCAATTTTAGACTGGATAAAATGGGTTTGAAGCCAGATTTCTAGCATTGAGACCAGTCAAATTACATTCATAACCATGTTTCGACTGTATTAAATAATTCAAAACCCAGATGTCTAACATTAAGACAAGTCAAAGTACATTCATAACCAAGTTTAGACTGTATAAAATAAGTAAAAACACAGATTTCTAGCAATAAGGACGGTCAAAGTACATTCATTACCAAGTTTAGACTGTATAAAATAAGTAAAAACCCAGATTTATAGCATTGAGACTAGTCAAAGTACATTCATAAGCAGGTTTAGACTGTATAAAAGAAGTAAAAACCCAGATTTCTAGCATTGAGACTAGTCAAAGTACATTCATAACCAAGTTTAGACTGTATAAAATTAGTTAAAACCAGGATTTCTAGCATTAAGACCAGTCAAAGTACATTCCTAAGCAGGTTTAGACTGTTTAAAAGAAGTTAAAACCCCGATTTCTAGCATTGAGACCTTTTAAGGTACATTCATTGCCAGGTTTAGACTGTATAAAACAAGTGAAAACCCAGATTTCTAGCATTGAGACCAGTCAAAGTAAATCTATATCCAATTTTAGACTGGATAAAATGGGTTTGAAGCCAGATTTCTAGCATTGAGACCAGTCAAAGTACATTCATAACCATGTTTCGACTGTATTAAATAATTCAAAACCCAGATGTCTAACATTAAGACAAGTCAAAGTACATTCATAACCAA